>JAKZGU010000084.1:0-178213 GCA_022837005.1 Calonectria pteridis | reverse complement strand
AAAGTTTAAGCTATAAATAAAAAAAAAGATAATAATAAAAATAAAGTTTAGATTATAAATAATAAAAAGAATAATAATAAAAATAAGATTTAAATTATAAATAATATTTAAGCTATAAATAATAAAAAATATATTAATAATAATAAATAAAAAGTAAAAGATAATTAATAAAAATAAAATAAAAATAAATAAAATTAATTTTTTTTTAAGTTTACTAAAGGATACTAAGGAAATATAAATAATATTATATAATAAAAAAAATCTTAGGATTATTATAAAAGATATTTATATTTAGATAATAAGAATATCTTTTTTTCTTTAAATAAAAGGATATTAGGTTATATAATCCTATACCTCTAAAGGCTGCCCTACTAGGCAGCTAATGGAGGAAGGATTAAACTTTTATAATTCTAAGAAAAATAACCTATAATTACTTATAGAGAGTCCTTTAGAACTAGATAATTGTCAGATACTACTAAATTAACCTTTACATGCCTCATTCCTTCATTTGACCCTCTTTTCGCGATTCAGACCCATCGGCTGACCCCTCACATTGGATGTCCTCAAACCCCGCTCCAATTTTGAATCATTCAAATACTCCTTAGCGCGGGCCTTCTTCGAAAGAAAGACTACCTTTTCATACTGTTATTCATCTGAAACCTTGGCGACATGTCGGCGTCCAGCTTCACTTGTCCTCTGAACTCGGAGCGCCTTACCATAACTCGGGCGGGACGCAACAACAACATCTATAAAATCACCATGCATAGGCTCCCAGAGAATAAGCTCACCAAAGAGTACATCCGAGAACTAGTAACTGCTTTTGAATGGATTCAGTCCCAGCTCGGCAACGCGAGCGAAGGAGCCGTCATCACGAGTAGTGCAGCAGGACTCCCCGAGGGTGGCGAGAAATGTGCAAAGTATTGGTGCACGGCACGTTCACCTATCTTCCATCTAGTGGCTGGCTGCATGTAGAATGCTAACAATTGCTTTTACACAGGGAGTGGAGCCTGGTGAGTCTGGCGACAACTCCCACCTTAACACGAACGACCTGTATCCTGTTAGTCGCGCACATACCTGATTTGGCATCGACGAAATAGCACTAACCTTTTTCAACTATAACTTGTCTAGATTGTTGATGCCCTGCTAGCGTTTCCTTTCCCAACCATCGCCGAAATAACGGGCCATGCATTCGGGGCAGGCAGCGGCGTCGCTCTCTGCCACGACTACCGCGTTATGAACAGCGAAAGGGGCTACATTAGCATGCCGGCCGTCGATCACGGCTTCCATTTCGACAGCATGGGTCTCGTTTATTGTCTGAAGCTCGAACCCCGTATGAGGCGGAAAATGTTGCTCGAGGGCCATCGGTTTACCGGCAAGGAAGCCTACGAGGAAAAGCTGGTCGATGCCATTGCAAAACCGAGCGAGATGGATGCCAAGGCGCTGGAATTGGCCGAGAAATGGGCTCCAAAGGCCAAAATGGGCGTTTACGGGGTGCTTCGAACTGAAATCCTCTACGGCGCCGTCAACGAGGCTGTCAGAAAGTCAAAGGCCAAGATTTGATCCAATGCGAGGTAGGCGAACCGCACAGAGCATTTAATGCCCTCTTTCACCTAGCTATATTTAAACCTCAAGACAAATTTTAGCTCAGCTTCTCGTCCAGACCTATCATGTTCTTTTTATAGGTTCCCCCCTTGTGAAACTTAGTTTACGGGCCATGAATAAACCCCGGATAAGACCGCGACCAACTACTTCATTAGACCGGATTAGAACACAGTTGAGAAAATAAGCAAGGTGGTATTCACTTATGTTTCTTGAAGCTGCATATTTCAGTTTTGAGTCCTTGCTCAAAAATGACAGCTTAGGAAGACACTTGTCCTCCAACTTGGTTGTTACCCTCAAGCAATGGGCGGATAAAGGCGACAATCCTGCATCGTCGCGCTCCACCGCGCAGCATCAGGTCATTGCGCGGTTCCTCTCAGCTGACGGTCGAACGCGTGGGCTCAGCGCTAGAGCCAGCCGGGGGATGGCCCGGATACCCGGCGCCATTACCCGGATCGGGTTTGGCACCCATCTCCACTTCATGCGGTTGGCTCATTAGCGAGAGAGGCACAAAGAGTGTGCCCCCTTTCTACACTCCCCCTTCAGCAGTAGAGTCAGAAACGCTTTTTTTTGCTGAGAAACATGGCGCATGAAGGCGGCATTTTGGAGCCCGACGGCGTGAGTAGATGGAGCTTGGCGCTACAGCCAGTTCCTGAGAGCCCCTCAAGTTGTGACTGGAAGCTAATGACCGGGCGCTATTTTAGCTTGTGGGCCAACAAGACGTCGATAGTGAGGAGGAGGAGGTAAGCCTTGGCACATATGCACACCTGTCGTGCGCGTCGTTAATTGCTCCAGGCCTACGACACAGACACGGGGAGCGAGTATCCATCCCTTATGTCGATTCCCTCCTCCATCATGGAAGGAAGAATTGGGGAAGGGCAGCGCACCTACGCTGTGTATGGGAAAGAGGGCAAGTTATTTTTCCAAGCACATTGCGCGCCCCAATCTGACAACATGGCATTGCAGAATATGGCTTCCCCATGGACGAGCAGGAACTGAGCAGAATGGACCTGTGTCATACAAAGTACTATGCTTTGCTAGAAAAGCAGTTCTATTTGTCTCCGATTCCCGACGATCCGGAGCGAATTCTGGACCTGGGATGCGGCACAGGTTGATTTCTCTTTCCGTTTTTTGCCAAGACCTAGGTTAACCCTGTATAGGAATTTGGGCAGTGGAAATGGCAGACAGGTTCCCAGACGCTGAGGTATGTGAAGTCCTTAACTTTTTGTCTACTTGGATGAGACTGATCTGCAAAGGTTATGGGCGTGGATATTGCGCCAACGCAACCAGCATGGTGAGTATTCAGCGGGTTTACTAGATTCGGATAGCCATTCACTAAACGCGCTGCAGGGTCCCCCCAAATTGCTTCTTTGAACTCGATGATATCGAGGCGGAGTGGACATTCAAGGACAATAGTGCCGATTTCATCTTTTCTCGAGACCTCATTTGTGCAGTACGCGATTTTCCTCAGCTGATTGATCAATCTTACAAGTAAGCTACATGAAGAGAGATAGACATAAGAGCTTCCATCTCACACATCTTAGACACCTAAAATCTGGCGGCTGGCTAGAGTTCCAATGCATCACTGGTGTCTTGGGCTGCGATGATGACTCCGTCCCAAAAGACAGCTATCTCCGGGCCATGTCGGACAATTTCGCGCTTGCGTGCGCTCATTTTGGCACCCCGGTAGATGATCCGTTTCGATGGAAAGGATGGTTTGAAGAGCGTGGGTTTGTGGACGTTGAAGAGGTGGTTTTCAAACTCCCCGTTTCGCCGTGGGCCGACAACGAGCGATTGAAGCTGTTGGGGATGTGGGAGCAGCAGAATCTGCTCCAGGGCATCGAAGGAATGACAATGAGGCTCTTCCAAAAGGGCTTGGGATGGACCGAAGACGAGGTGAACCGCTTTATAAAGATGCTGGTGAAGGATCTGAAAGACACCGCGCTTCATGGCTACTGGCCCTTGTAGGTACCCTCCATTTCCATCAATTATGTCAGCTAACTAGCCGCAGCGTTGTGGTACGTGGGAGAAAACCATAGTGGCATGCTTGCACGCAGTTTATCAAGCGATGCGGGTACGCCTTTCCGACTGTACTTGTCAAAAGATTGTTCATGTAACAATATACATGGCGTGGAACTAAGCGACAACAAAATCGATCAATGCTTGGATGAAAAACGGTTACAGTTCTTATCGCTTGCATGAATCATAAGATAGTAAAAGTTTCAATTGGTAATGCCCGTACTCGTGATCCCATTTCCCGAGTTCCAGTACCGCGTATGCCCTTGGCTCTAACCACCACCTACTCGTTATATTCCGATATATGCAAACGAACCATTCTGAGCTCCGAGGCCAAAAAGAAATACTGCCACAGCCTTGGAGCTCTTCTTCAATGCTAAATAGACATTTGTCTGGTTATATATGTCGAGGATGCTAACGGTACTCCCCTTCTGGAAGAGGATCCGTACCATTTCCTTGCAATCTAACGCCAGATAGAGAGGTGTCCGGTACTCTTTATCAAAAGCATTCATATTTGCCCCCTTTTCAATCAACACCTTTGCCATGGCCTCGCAGTTGGAAAAGAGGTGAAGCGGGGTCAGTCCACCTGCAGTGCAAGAATTAACATCTGCGCCCTTGTCAACGAGCAGTCTCGCCACCCTCTCCCAACCTCTTATTAAGGCTAGATGAAGCGGAGCCCATCCATCTTTATCATGAGCATTAACATCTGCCTTATTACTAATGAGAAGCATTGATAATGCCTCGTAGCCCTTTTCCAAGGCCATGTGAAGAGGTGTGGCGCCTTCCGCATTGTAAACATTGACATTTGCTGCGCTGTCAATGAGGAGCGTAGCTGTCCCCTCATCCCGGTTTTCTAGGGCTAGATGGAGAGATGTTGACCCATATTTGTCAAGGCAGTCGATATCTACCCTCTGGAAGATAAGAAGCCTTGCGACTGCCGTATAAGATCTTGTCAAAGCTCTATGAAGAGGCATAAATCCTTCTTCATCACGTACATTCGCGTTTGCCCCGTTTTCAATTAGGAGCCTCGCGATTGTCTCGCAAGATTCTCTTAGGGCGATATGAAGCGGCATAACACCCTCATGGTTACGAGCATTGACATCTGCCCCATTCTTGATCAAGAGTCGCGATACTGTCTTGCAAGACGCTCTCAGAGCTATATTGAGAGGGGTAGAACCTCCGTCATCACGGGCGTTCACATTCGCCCCATGCTCGATCAAGAGCTTTGGTACTGCCTCCCAAGATGCTTTCAGAACCACGTATGGAGGCATCAAACCATGCTTACCATGGGGGCTAGAGCCTGCCCTATCCTTGATTGAGAGTTTTGCCAAAGAAGCTAGGTGAAGCGGCGTTGATCCATGCGCATCGCAGGAATTGATATCTGCTCCCTTTTCGATTAGACGCTTCACAATGTCGTGGTTATTCTCCCGAGCAGCTAGATGCAAAGCTGTCAAGCCATTCGGGCCATGGGTCCTGACATCTGCCCCGTTGTCAATGAATATTTTCACTGCTGCCTGGCACCCACTCTGCAGTGCTATCATGAGTGCATTATCATTGCTCAGAGAAGTCTTGATGTTTGCTCCCTTCTCAATCAGTAGCATCGCAGTCGACGTGAACCCTTTTTCAAGAGAATAAAGGAGGGGTGTGACAGGGGGAGTGCAGCTGACGACGTTGATATCTACACCATTTTTGATTAGGAATTCGGCCAGTGATTCGTTGTTTTGGTCCAAAGCTAGGTGGATAGCCATTTTGTCACCTTTGCAATAGGAGTTGACATCTGCGCCCCTCTCAATCAGCCGGCTTGCTACATCCATGTTCCCAAGCTGCAAAGCCAGCATGAGCGGTGTCATTTGGTCCATGTTACAGGCGCCAATACTCGCGCAGTGTTGAATGAGAAGCATCGCCATATCATCATGGCCATTTACAATGGCCCATGTGAGCGGTGTGTGCCCTTCTTCATCCATTACATCTTCTAAATTTGAACCTTTGAGGAGAAGCAACTTGACAAACTCTCGTCTGCCACCTTTCACGGCCCAGGATAGAGGTGTCTGTTCCTGGTAGTCTTTGAAGTCTTTTCCACAGACCTCTGCTATGTCGACTCCATTATAGATAGTCTTGGGCAAGTCCAGAAGAGCGGCCACAGCTGATTTATGGCCATTAGCCAAGGCAGCGAACAAGGGATATCTATATCTCTCCCCTAGTATGTGAATCTCTGGATCGTACTTGAGCCTGATCCGTATAAGTGCGGGGAGCCCCATTTCTGCTAGTATGTAGAGAAGGCTGGCAACCGGGCTATATTCACGGATTGGAAGCTTGTCTAGCAAATTGAGAGCACTGATCCAATCTGCAACCGCGAATTGGGCCAGGAACTCATCTTGAGGAACCTCGCTTGCCGCGCAATCGTCATGGTAGAGAATCTGTCGGGTGGCGTATCTCAGGAATGGGTATTTCCTTGAGAGAGCGTTAGATGCACTTGGCGATTGACTTGCCGACCTCAAATTCTCAATAGACTCACGAACAAGAGGGTAGTTCATGTATAAACTGCAGCACTGCTTGAGCCTCTCATGACCCAAACCCTCCCAACTGAACCCTGATTCAGGCCACAACTCACGCAACCCACCATCTTTGATGAGAAATTCGCGAACCGATTCGTGAGTGAATTGCACGTTCGGACACCACGTGTCTGTAACCTCAGCGAGCCCTTTCGATGAAGTGGTAACAAAGCTATTAAAGCATTGGACAGAATCAGGTCCCGTGATATGTCGGATATCTCGATCAGCTTCATCTTTAAGACGCAAGCCAGCCCACAATGTGTGATAGAACTCTTTAGGTGTTAGAGGTCTTTTCGCATAGAGTATCCAAAGAAAGCAAAGAAGGAGCTGATCCTTCTTCTCATTATCGCGTGTTAACATGTCCTTAAATAGTTCCCGTAGGCTGCTTGGGACTTCTTGAAGCCTCTTGTGGAGAGCTAGGCGGTCAATTTGGTTCTCCTGGTTAAACATCTCAGTGACCAAGACAACCCATAGAAAGACCCCTGCAGATTTTTCAACAATTTTGGGTCGTAGCTCTTCCATCACTGCAACATCTCCAACCTGAAGATGCTCTGTAATATAGCTATTCAAATCATCAATGTGGCCCTGTTGGTCCTCCAAAATGAGGCAAAGTCCAAGGCGCGTCTCTACATAAGGATAATGACGGCTGGACAAACATGTTCGAAGCTTGATGCCGTTTTTCGTGCAGGTTTCTGCAAGCCCTTCAAAGTACTGCATCATGTCCATGATGTACTGCTCATCGCATTCATCTAGGGCATCAACAAAACAGGTAAATGATCGTTGGCCGAGGGCGGAAATTGCGTTTCGGAGAAGGTCCTTCAGGACATTTAATGATAGCCACCGGTGTTCGCTATGCGAAATGGCCAAAGGGTCATCGAAAACTGTTTGAAGATCGGGGAAGCCCTCGAGAAGCTGCAGTAGAATTGATTGATACATTCCGTAAACAGACCTTTCGATAAGTTCGCCTCGAGCGCTGAAAAAGAAAGCTGCACTGATGGCTCCCGGGTGACTTCTCTTTTTCATCACAGCATATAGGAACTTCATGGCGGTCGATTTTCCGACACCCGGCTTGCCCCGAATCCATAAAAGGCCATGATGCTGCTCTATAGTTTCAGGGTCAAGCCATGAACGGTACTCGGGGAGCTCCAGCAACCAATGGCATGTGTTGGCGTGCGGAGATCTGATACTGTTTCGACGTGCATCGATTCTTTTAAGCCTCAGAGAATCCAGTAATTCCCTTGTGCTGGTTTGCGACATGAACATGATCTGGCCTATTGACTTTGGGTGAGTTTCGTGTTGAACAGTTTTATGCATTTGGGCTCAGCTTACTAGTGTCCAAGTGTCTGGGGTTTGTTGCCTCTTCGACGACGGGCAAGACATCTAGCAGGTCCTTTGCATATGCTGCTGCAGTTGCCGCAGCATATTTCTGCCATGCCTTACTTCTATGAGAATCTGAATAGTCGCAAATACCTCGAATTTGGAGACAATCAAGCATATTCATCAAGCCCGCGGCTCCCCCTTCAATGCATAAGATGTCCAGATCTTGGGTGAAGTTTTCTCCAGCAATGCCGAGTTTCACATCATGGTTTGCAAACGCAATCCCACCATGGTGTATCATCGGGTCGTTCGCGCTTCGAGTGCTTCGCTGTACAGGTTTTGACGGGTTGCACCCTTCACAGTTAGTTGTTTGACGTTCATGGTCGAATGTCGCTTGAAAGAGGCGATCTGGTGTGTTCGGACGGCCGTGCTCTGGGTCTTCTGTTATGGTGCGTCGCAAAATATCGGGGATACGGCTCAGTTTCAGTTCATGCTTCGCTCGCAAGGTCGACACTGCCGAGAGGATATTTTGCGCGGGCAAAGCAGCAAACATTTTCTGCTCGGTTTTATCATCCCCAATCGCTTTTCCGACATGACAATGCATCACTCGCGTTCCAACAACGACGTCTCCCAAACGTATGTCAGCCTTGTTGCTAGGAACCCCACGTGCGATACCCACCATCAATCTGATTTTGATTGACGTGAAATCCCGTCTCAGATCAGTCAAAATATTGGCGGCGTCTGTCTTTCCTTGAGATTGTAAACACGCGATTACGGTATTGTGTCCGTGGATATTTCCTAGCTCATACGAATTATCATCATTGATAGCCCTCGGTAGCTTTTCGTGCCTAGCATCGAGCACGGCAACGGCCGCTGCCATTTCTAGATGCAGCGCGCATACCCAAGCGACAGTATAGTCTTTATATGAATACGGCCTTTTCTGTTCCAGAGACGTCTTGCGCCGCTTTTGACGGAGTGTTAAGCTTGTCTCGGCATGATCCTTGTCGCTGAGGCGGCGCTCCTTGTTCATCTCGCCAAAGTGGTCCAGAGGCTAGGATTTGCCAGGGTGAGTCTGGGTGTCCACTATCATGGGAGTGTAGCCACAGATACGAAAACTCGAAAAGAGAAATAAGCACCTGGCTGGGATATGAGAATGAATTGTTATGAAATATTCCGCCCTGACATACGCTGGGACAATCAGGCTGAAGAATAGTTAAATTGGGCAGAACTGGGTAGCCACGCAGAGGCTAACCTGATTCATCCATCGCTATGAAAGCGCCTATCCCTTTCGCTGCCGGAAGGCAACAGCCTAGGCGCCAACATGGTCAAAGCCAATTAGATTCAATTAAATCACCCGCTGTCCAATCACTGTCGATTGTATGGGACTAGGGATAGAGGGGTGGCCTCACAGTAGCCAAAAGGGATATTGAAATGCAACGCAAAGTGCTCCACTCTGCCAGTTTCCGCGACACAGAGCCAATGATCGCATCTCATCAGTCGGAGTATCGTTTTCCCGATAACACCACGAATACACGCACAGACCTTGAGGTCGCATTGTTCTGGTAATTGAAGGACAGCTGAAGCCAGTTTTATTCCTATTCCAAATTTTGTTTCGTCCAATCCACTCCCTCCGGCTAAATGATCTCCATTAAAGATTGGATGAGAAATAAATACAGCAATATACAACCACAAGTTGGGAAAATCTAGATGAATCGGCCCACCTTGCTCAGCCAGGCATCAACGTAGTTGAAGGTAGTAGCAACCGTATCACCAAACTCGCCAGGGTACGACTCGCACTCCGTGCAAGTGTCGATAGTATGCGCGGCTCCCTCGACAAAGGCAATGTCGGTATCGTTGCTGACGGCAGCCAAGTGCGTCTTTTCAATGTTGATAAACTCGTAGTGCCCGGTGTTGCCTATGGTCAGGAGAGGAACGTGGATGCCCTGGACGGAGCTGATGGGGACCATTTGGGATGAGTTCCAGACCAGTCCAGTGACGCCGTCGGCGTGGTATGCAAAGTCCTCAGTTGTAGTGATGGCCATTGTGGAGAGAAATCGCTTGATTGTCGTCTTCAGCGCGCCATTCAGGTATTGAGTGGCAATGGAGGGGATCGTCGAGGCTGTGCGAACCGAGGGCACAATCTGAGTGCTGTAGCTGCCGTTCTTGTGAAGAAGCTTCCAAGCTTGCGTGGTATGGTGCAGGTAGCGAATGTCCTGTTGGGGAGGGTATTAGTATGCATTGTCGCGAGGCTCGAACAAGGAGATCCATCTGTACTCACCTGAGAGAAGAATTTGTTATTGTTGCCGGTGTAGATGGCATCTGGGATAGTAAAAGGCTCGTCGTCAGTGAATAGAGCTGTGCCGTTGTTGATGGCAGCGAGACGGTCCTGTGCGTGACTGATTAGACGTGCATTGCGTGCAGTTACACCAGCAGCGAATCGTGTGGCAAATTCTTCGCTATACTCAGAAGCCCCGGTGCTGTTCCATCCGTTGGAGGTGTTGTACAGGTTGAGGGATTGATCAATGTTGGTGCCTGTTGTCTCATCCAAGATGGCTGGGTTGAGTGACATGACCATCATGGAAGCAAGACCGAAGTTTGCATCGTTCAGAATAACACCATCTGCCGGAGGCAGGTTGGCCAAGGCGTCGGAGCAGGGGTAAAGCTTCTCGGGGCCATTGCAAGCCGAGAGGCCGTTCTCGGCAATGTTTTGGTACTGGGCAAGCATAGCGCCACCGCCGCTGTGGCCAAAGAGGATGATCTTTTTGATATCGGTCTGGTTTCGCAGATACTGCACTGCGTAGCTGGCGTCGATCATCATGTCTTCGAAGTTGAGATCCGTCATGTAACCAGACTTGCTCGCCGCGTTGTTGGCGCACAGCACAGAGTATCCGCGCTTCGGCAGCTCGGTGCAGGGGTAAAATGACAGGTAGTTTTGCTCAGCGTGCATCACCATGATGGTGATGGAGGCCTTGTCAGCATCGCCGCCGGGAGCAGGACGGTGCATCGCACCGACGACACCCGCCATATCACCCATATTTACAGAGACTGGCTCTGGGATGGCTGAATCAGCACCAAAAGCGATGTTGACGCCCATGGACATGAGGGCAAGAGCCAATCGCATCGAGGGAGCCATCCTTGCTGAATAGTGTATGGTGAGCGCAGATCAAAACGTGACTTGGGAGAGAACGGAAAGGTGGGCGAACGTCTCTGGCTGAGTTGCCGTCACTCATGTACTTGTAGCTTCGTGAATCCTTGCGCAATATAGGCTCTATCGCGGCCTTGGCATTCTACATTGTTGGCCATTCGTGTGCGACAATAACTAATGACGTGACTTGCTTCCTAATACAGATCCATGGCAAGCAATTGAATCCATCTGTAGCGCTGTGGGATGATCCCAAAGGCTTCTGTCATATTGCCTTCCCGAAATTATCATCGACATTGCAGACTTCCAAGGCAATTAATCAGCAGAAGACCACTTATTAGACGTTGTTAAGGTGCACTGTCGGTTTTGTCTTGGGCCGATTCATCAATCCAGTCGGGTGCCTCTTTTCCGATTCGTCCACCGGCTGCTGCGCCGAATCCGCACTCCACCCTGGAAGATCACTTAGCCCACATTGTCTACCAGGATCGCGCATCCACTGAAACTTCACAACAAGGCATACCAGACTCGCATTGATGATTCGGCCGGGGGAAAAGCAGGATATCGCGAATGCATACGCGTCGCTGAGATTTAAGGACCCTGGAGCGATCCACACAGGTGCAACGCAGGTAAATTTTCGCCGCCGAGATACACTTATGTGTCAAGACAATTGATGAACCCATGTATAAAAAGACCTATTTTTCTGCCTCTAGGAATATCGTGCATGTCCGCTCTTGTAGTCCGATACAAGGGAGTCCCATGAGCCAACTTGCACGACGACGGAAAAGTCGAAAACTTTATGGGTCAGAATCGCAGAGCTTTTCCTTGTGACACCCATAGTAAAGGCAATAGCTTCTCTGTAATCCGATCCGGATCCTATTAATGTGCAAACTTTCCGCTTTGCCAAGATCCAACTGCTAATTTTTGTAAATTAGCCGTCCTGAAGCCAGACCTGCTGGACTTGTAGAACAGTGCAAACATCACGCTTGTCCCGATAGCCATTGAGAAAAAGAGACGCAAAGGAAACGGTTAGTATTTACTCATATCTTTTCATTGAAGTCAGGCTCGTCTGCAACTCACCATGGAATTCCTCGTCTTGAGTCTGTCCAATTGCTTGCACTCGGCGACTCGTATCTGTTGTCGCCGAAGTGACCCCTCAGCCCCTGCAGCTCTCCTCGGGCAAAAACTTTATGCATAGATTAGAACAAACCCAATCAGGTTAAGGTTCGGTATTTGCCTATGACACGTTTTGTACGAATCGTTGCCAAGGAATGATGTACAGCCACAGGTCCATGCTATGGCCCAAGTGGGGCGTAATTTCATTTTCAGCTATGGCAATCCTACTGCGATGCTTCATCGCGATTCTGTCCGGAGCATTGCTGTGGCTGTCGCAGATTGCACCTGCAAACGAAATCGCGGCATTTCATGTGCTAGCAGTGAGCCCCAGTTAGTCTGACGCAGAGTACTAGCAGTGAATGATGTGCACCCGACCCTGGTGGTATTGGCAGCCGACAACGATTCTTGATTAACCCTCGTGAACGAGATACAAGATATTTTAATATCAAAATACAACACTCATCCCATAACTTTCATCAGCCAGCTTCTGATGGATAGTTACGCTCTGTGGATGAGGCTGTGCTACCTACTAGAACAGGTTAGGACTCCTCAGCCACGTGTGGCGCTCCAGCTCGTTGTCGCAAAATTCGCGAAATTTGCGGGAGGTTGTCACCCAGCTAAAATTAGCTATGATCAGCTATGTATAGGGTAGGCATACATTGGTAAGACGGTGCGTAAGCCAACTTGACATTGATTAAAACTCGCATTCGGATGTTGGATTTGGTACTTAATCACGGCCTGGTGGTGTACACTCCTATGCAGCAAATGACTGCTCTCCTCATTATGGCATTGTCTTGAACAACTTTGCGTTGAAAACCAATCTCTTTCAAAATCAAACAAGTTCAGTAACATAAAAAGAGATTGAAGATGAAAGTTAGCATCTTACTTTCTGTATACAAGACTGCGTCTTCTTCTTAGTCCAGGTTCTGGATACCCTACCCTATACCCACTGAACAATCCGTTTTTTCCCTACCTGTCTTTTGAAACTGGGAATCATAACCTGCGCTAAGGGGGATGTTTCTTGTTGCATATATCTCTGGGATATATCTTTTTTCAAGGGTTTTGTTTCTCTGCCAGGAAGGGCTGCGCAGTGAGCTAAGAATAGCTGAACTGAGAATAGAAGAGCTGTTGTGCTGACTAATCACAGACGTGTGCAACACTTGACACTTGAGAAGATATCACCACGTACCTGAACCGAGCTTAATACTATCACCAAGAAGATGTGAATGTTTCTTTAGTCGAGCTGTTGAGATAATGAGTTGCTAGCGAAGCGGGAATAGGTAGGTGTCGCCATTGAAGCCAGGGTAATTTACCTTGGTACGGCAAGGAGTCGCAAATGGAACATCACCAATGACAGTGCTGGGCGATGCATTACGACGCTTACTCAGCCCCCGCCATCAGATGTTCAGCCTCGCCTCGGTCGGGGTGTCTTTTTAACAACAGCGATTCCTTCTCATCATCCGAGTCCAACATAGCGTAACACCACAGGCCCAGACCAGCCATGAACATGTCTCTCGACGAGCTTCCTCTTGAGCTGCAGCACGGCATCATCCGCCTGCTTGACCCAATCACCTTGATCTCCGTCAGCCAAACCAATTCTCACTTCCGCCGCCTCATCAGCCCCCGCAAAGAGCATTGGGCAGAGCGTCTGCTGGCGCTCGAGCTTCTGCCCGAATATGGCGGTGTCACGCCAGTCTACCACTCCCGCACCAACACGATGACACCGCCACAAGGGAGCGAGCCGTGGAAGGCCATGCGATGGGCCTGCACCGACTGTCTGCGTCTCTTGCCCCACCAGAACTTCGACAATCACTCTCTTCTCGGACTTGCGTACCGGAAGCCCATACCGGGCTCACACGCGGCTAATATCCTCACGAGCTGGGAGCCCTCGCTGCTGGGAAAACACTGGAAAGGACACTCTCAGTGGAGATACGAACGCAAAGAAAGATCACGGCGCCGATGCTACTCAATGGCCATCACGTGGTCCCGTTTCACCCCACCAGGGTCTATCGCACTTATACTCACCAACGACGAAGTGGAATGGTTTGAGCAGCTGATTTATACTCAGTCCGGGGGCATCTCTGATGCTCTGATGATGCAAAGACTCGATGACTACGCGCTGCATTATGAAGGATTTCGCTGCGGTTACAATAGAAGGATCAGAAAATGCAACGAATGTAGATTTCAGCGTGGACAATTGAAACCGAGGTTACAGAGATGGGAACGAGCCTCGGTCGGTGGCACTGCCCTTACCCCGGTGGTCTCAAGTCGGCCGAGGAATTTTGGCTGCGCCTTGGATCGATATTTCCCTGATATTTCCAGTGTCTTACAAACCAAGCGACCGGAATTTGATCCACCGCTAATTCGTGTCTACCGCAAGCAAGCCCGCGGCGAGCACTGGGCATTGAGAATGATGCGATGTTCTCAATGTACATGCTGGCAGGAGATGCGAGCGTTTCGAATCGGCGGGACGCACCGGGGCTGGCGGCTGAGCATTGGCAGGGAAGAAAGCGACATGTGGGACCAGGAGCTCGTCACCGAGGAGTACGTCAACAACTTGCGTTGCAACAAGTGCTTCTCAGAGACACATGGTCCCGAGGAGCTGGGAAAAGCGTTGCTGAAGTGGATTACCTGGCTCACGGATCGCGAGCTGGAGGCCCAAGTGCGCATGCTAGTATTCGGGTTCACCAGGTTGCGAAACCTGGCCAATTGCCAGCCCCCCGAGGTCAAGGAGCGGAGCGATTGGAAGAGGATGCTGACTGACGCCGTGGCAACGGGCCAGAAGGAGGAAGTCGGCTACGCAGAGGTTTCCACCATGAAGCTTTGCCATCACAAGGTGTTGAGCTTTCTGCAGGAGTGCTCCGAGGAGCAGCGTGAACAGTGGTTCTTCGACGACGATTGGTTCAACATGTGGCTATCGCACTTTGATGATACGGCCGAGTTTTGGAGGTGGGTGAGGATGTGCAAGGACGAGGTTCAGAAGAAGCCGCATCTGTTGGTGGAATGGGCTCTGAGCAGGGATGAAACCGCGCTTGACTAGTATTGGGCCGTGTTGGTGACATTGCAAGGAAGAAGAATGATGTGACGGTTCTTTCAGAGCCATTTCGCAGCAAGCCTGTCCCGCCTTTGAGGAACTAGGCTATTGGCTGACATGGATATTTCAAGGTTTCGGTACGGCGCAGACGGCAATGGCAGCGACGCTCTTTTACATAAGCCGCAACAAACATCTGTATGAGAAATTGCAATTCGAAGTGAAGGGTGCCTTTGAGAGTGTGGATGAAATTGAGCTGGGTCCAAAACTGAGCAACTGCTTTTATCCTCGTGCATGCATCGACGCAAGCATGCGCTTGTCTCGTCCCTTTGCGACGTGTTCGCTGAGGGCGTGCGGACCAGGAGGTGCATTCATCGATAGCGAGTTTATTCCCGAAGCTTACAACGTCGCCACTGGGATTTACAGCATGCAACACAATGTGGAGTATTTCCACGAACCACACGTGTTTAATCCGCATCGGTGGCTTGCCAATGAGTCGGATAATGTTGTACCAGAGCATCCTGCTTTTAGCCCGTTCTCTATTGGTCCAAGTTCCTGCGTCGGCAAGTTGTTGGCGTATGCAGAGCTGCAGCTGGCAATCGCCACGATAGTCTGGAAGTATGATGTTCGGGTGGCCATGGACCCGGTGGAAATATGGGAGCGGGCGTTGCGTGGGAGGGAGTTGCACCGGTGGGCAGAGAGAATTCTGATGAGCTACAGATTGTAGATGACATCAATACCAAGGCGGAAGGCCTGATTCTCCAGTTCCGGGCTCGAGAGTTTGTTTCCTTTTGACTGTCGGATAGCTGCATTTAGGTACCGAGCAAAGTATCGCACCAGGCACACAACATACCATTTAGAATACAGTAATTTTAAATTAAATTATATAATAAGATTGGCTTAATGACTGCTTGAATCATTTACAGCTATGTTGCATTTCTTAATAACTCCTTTTGCCGAAGTGAATGTGGCGAGGTACGTGGGTGCAGCTGTCCGACAGTTAAAGGGATAGAACTGTACTTTACCGACGAGCCTAGATATCACCTCTAAGCGTAGAAATGGGCATAACTGGCCAAAGAAAGTTTAATGAACACAAAGACTGAAGCAAGGGCCATGTCTGCAAGGCTAGAAAGTTCACAGATGTTCTACAGACTTGGACTCAATGGCCGAGAAGTTTGTCCTGGGTGCACTAACTAACCGGAAGCAGACAAACATCATTGGAATGTGTCCGTCATTGTGATGTTGGAAAGTCAATGCCAACAAGGCACGGAACATCGGCTGTGTATTAATAGCAGGAATACGGCTGTACCGGCGCCAAGGCAATTGTGATCTTCAAGCTATGGCGGTTACCTATGCGCATCAGTCCAGAAATACACTTTCCTTCTGCACTGTCGCAGCTCAGGCTCCACGTTTAGGGCATCTGACCAGGGACGACAGAACTTTGTTTTTATCGGGATATCGTCTGGAATTCTCGTATGTGTCCAGAAGGAGCACAGGGCAGGTGGACACTGGCTTTTTCTTGGAAGCGCTTGGGCTTGTGAGCTGCGTAGCCATGCCATGGCTTAGCTAAAGAAAGACCCTAAAACCAGCCGGTTTCCCGCGGCCGCGGCCATGTGTTGCGGGTAGTTCGGCATACGAAGTAGGGTTGAAGCAATTTTTTTCTGGTTGATTCAACGTTGATACGATGAGTAATTTCTTGGTAAACAAGTTGGACAGTTCGGGAGGATTTCGGTCGGTGGTGCGTCATGTTTGAAGATTGTGCGACTTGTCACGTATAACATCGACCAGGTATCAAGTGCATTTCAGATGACCATTTTGGCTGGTTCAACTTTCAGCTAATGCCCATGCGACCCTTACGAACGCGATCCGTGCTGGCGGAATAAGCACTGAGCACAGCCGGCGCCGCGCTTGATTAGCGGCGCGCGGCGACGATGAAACTATGGACCTCATTCCGCATTTTTGTTTCAGAGATCTGCGTGCAGATGAAAGAGATCACCAATATCTGCGACAATCTGCATTTAGGGGACGATAAGTGCTGATCAAACGTAACGCGCATTCCCAAAGGGCTGTCAACCAACGTTTGGGCATTTGCGTTGCAGCATTTTTTGCCAAGTGCTTGTGTACAGACTACATGCATGGCGCTAGAGGACATTTCCAACGGCCGCAGCGGCGGTATTCCGCTGGGCCCTGGCAAATGGGGTTAGGATCGAAGGCTTCATCTGCCCACCAGCAATTTGATCAGATCTACAAACCCGCTAACCCGCACGTTTCCCGAAACTTTTCCATGACTTTGCCGCGCGTCATTTCTGCCCCAAGCTCTTGAAACTGACCAAGTCTGATCCCACGCTAGATATCGAAACGGTTCTGGGTAGTTCTTCGTGTTGTTTTGGGAGGAGTCGCATCCAGCATTAGCTAGTGCCGGTTTGCAAGAGCATCCTCAGACAGTACACGTATGTACCATGGTAGCATCAGGAAATCCCCCTTGCCCTACAGGGCTTTGCGGGGTTTTGTCTCGCTGGGATTTCCTGAGTTCAGATTAATCAGCCCCGCTATCTTGGCTGGTTGCGCTTTGACGCTAAACGGGACGCCGTCATTTTTCGGTCTGTGTGTCGTGCCTTTGTCAATTTGATGAAGATTTCCTCCTATTTTCGTCTTGTCTTGGTTTTTGTTCTAAATTGATGTTTTTGATAGTATCGGATTTCGGAGCTTCGAAGTTTCTGGTGAGTATGGCAAGCAACACGCTCACAAAGTCGGTTCGGGGGTTTCCGCCTGAAAAATCAGTCAGGGGGGCTTTTCGAGGTGGGTTTTGTTTAAAAGCCAAAGCTTGGTCCCTTGTCCCTGTTGGGCGTAGATCCCAACGGTCCGAGCCCCGCGCTTCTCGCCGAAGAACCGACGATGGACGATGAACTAGCTGTTGGAAACTGCCGGCGCACTCAACCACTTCGTCGCTAGGACGAAGCCTGCGCCCCTTTTGGTCGAGAACCATTGGCCCTGGAGCAATGTGCCGCAAATTGGATCTCCCTGCAACGCTGGCCGCTGTCACATTAGCGCCCGTGCTACGAACGAGCAACGAACTACGGCACGCCATCCGTGCAACTGAGCCATGCAGCGGATGCAACCGCCTGATATCCCCCCCCGTTTCCTTGGGATCTAGAAATGCAGCAAGTTCCCACTTCGGATGAACATCCTTTAGCAGCAAGCTATGGTTCATCTGTATCCACGCCATGCGCGCTCCATGGAAGCTCGGGTTGGTGCTGTCTCTGGCAGTCGCGTCGGTCGTGAAGGCAGAGCTCTCGCAGCAGGAGCTCATCGCAAAACTGCCTCACTGCGCGGTAAGTATCCCGAGTTTGACGACTTATCTTTGTTCTTTGTCTAACATGAGGTCGCTGCGTAGATAACATGTGTTCTGGACTACTCCACAAACTCTCCGTGTCTGCCCACGGACAAAACCTGCACATGTAACGATCAACAATTGCAGAATGAACTCACCGGGTGCATCACGCAGCTCTGCACCGTTAAAGATGCTCTCAGTGGGTATCCGCACGATGGCTCTTTCGGATCTGTGCTGACTTCTCGAAGCGACCAAAAACCTAACAGCCACATACTGCGATATCCCCGTCGAAAATCTCTCCGGCGGACACGTCCTCATGTCGAATATACTCGGAGTAATAGGCGGTTTATTCCTCGGTCAGCGTCTCTTTTTCAAAATATGGTGGCAGCTCCGCCTCAGCTGGGATGACTGGTCTCTGGTCGCCGTCGCCCTTCTGGGCATTCCCGGCCTGGCCCTGAACCAATTCGGCATTGTGGAGAACGGCCTGGGCCGCGATGTCTGGACCCTCTCCTTCGACAAGATTACCAAGTTCGGCATTTACTTTTACGTCCTGGTCATCATCTATTTCGCCCAGATCATGTTCCTGAAGATGGCGGTGCTTCTCTTCTACTGGCGCATATTTACGACCAAAGGCATTCGCAGGTTCATGCTGGGAACTATGGTGGTGAATGGCATCTGGGGCATTTCTTTCATGCTTCTATGTGCTTTTCAATGCCGACCCATCTGGTTTTTTTGGTACCGCTGGGATGGCGAACACAAAGGTACCTGCGTGAGCATCCAGTCCATCATTCGGTCGAATGCCACCATTAGCATCGCCCTTGATATTTGGATGCTCTTCCTCCCGATGTGGCAGTTGAAGGGATTCAAAATTCCATGGAAGAGGAAACTCGGCATTGGAATGATGTTTTCTGTTGGTGCATTGTGGGTAGCTCTTGTTCATGTTCTTGTGGGTCAAAGTTCTAACATAAATCATAGGGTGACTACTGTCAGTATATTTCGACTTGTAGTACTCGTGAGATACGGACACACGAAAAATTACAGCAAGGCCACTCTCATGGTCGTCCGGTGGTCCATGATCGAAATTTACGTGGGAGAGATTTGCGCATGCATGCCCTCGATCCGGATAGCATTTCTGCGCATGTTCCCTAGGTTTAGGGACAAGCCTGCGAATATGCCGCAAAATGGAAATACCACGGCCAACATGTTCCACTTTGGATACTTTGGACAAGGTCGCCCTGAGGGACAGTTTTCTCAGGTGCAGACAGTCAATGGAGGCTTTCGGCGTGACAGTGCTTTTGGAATCCTGTGCGAGAAGTCATTCACTCTTGCAATTAATGAGACTGATGAAATGCAATTGGTTCAGGAGATTGAGCCAGATAGAAAAAGCGACAAGACGGATATGACCTTCTTGACGGCAGAGAGACGAGGGTCAGAACGAGGGTCGGAACTAGGGCCGGAACTAGGGCCAGAACGAAATGCAGGACGGTCGTGATCTCAAATAAAATACATTGGACGCTGAGATTGTCCTAGTGGCGTTATTGGCGGCAAATATTTAGAAAATGATTGAATATGGAATTGCTTAGGGCGACCGCCTGATAGACATAATAAGTACACTAGGCCATTAAAACCTCACGTGATGACTAGATAAATCGCCTAGACTAATGAGGCACCGACATTTTGTAAGCGAATGATAATGATTCATCTTAGCCGCACAAGGCTGATTTTGGGTTTCTGCCGGGGGTATATTTTGCCCCCTTTTAACCCACAGATTCTCTCCATTTCTAACCGTAGTGCATGGCTAATGATAGAGAGCATTCGCCATGGTTGGATCAAATTGCTCTGCCATCGGCTGGGTCAGCGCTACAGAAATTGAATACATAGCCGTCCAGGGCGAAACCATGAGCGCGCCAATACGACATCTCCCCGCGATGAGAACATTTACACTTTGGGAAAGTAGAATGTTGTCGTTGGAGTTGTACTAGCCGCAAATATGGCCGCTGATGTTGTTGCTAATACCATTCCTCCTCAACATTAGATTCGGCTTGATCGTTGAGATACGTAGTAGGCTGCTTCCGAAAAGCACAACATTCGCCTAGGGGTTTGGTTAGCGTGCCGAGTGATGGAAACGATAAAGCGTTTTCATATGCGCTTTGTAAATCCCTTCAAGAGAAAGTCTTTTGACTTCCTGGCTTCTTGATTTAACCTTCTGGGATTTTGCGTGCCGCAGTTGCTAGCATCAAGGCTCAGCAATCAACATTATTGGCTGCGCCAACTCGCCAAATGCAACACGTCTCTATCCAATTAGCCCATGGCACTACTAACGCCAAAAACACATCTCACATGTCATCATTATGCTTAGGACTTCTTCATTGGGTGATCTTCGAAAACCCCGCACGTCCTGCCTTGGCCCATCCTGAGAGGAAAAGCTTTGACAATCTGCCTTCTTTGCTCACAGCTGAAGACTGCATCATTGCCTGTATTGCGCCACCGAAATAATAAAAAAAAGATTTCTCAATATCCGACAGAGGCTTCGCAGTAGGTCTTGATCATCAAGTCGAAGTCCTCAGTCCTTCGTATCGTCGCCACCCTCCGACCCAACACCATCTCAGGCAATACCAAACCTGCCTGCTCTCTAACACACAAACACTATCGAACAAGTGCAACGGTAAATCTGGGACGAAGCCTATGAAAAGCCAAACCAAGACGAGCCGAAAACCGTTGGTCTATGTGAAAAGATCCTTTCTGCTCATTTGGTTGCCGAAGGGATAACCACATCAGTCGGAGATAATCCCACAAATAATATCGCCCAAAATGCGCCTGCCGTAAATGCCCAGTTGAAGCGTCTGCTTGAGGTCAAACTAGATAAACAAAAAAGGGACAAAATTTCGAAAGGGAAATCAAAGGATGAACCGCAAGTTGTGAAAAATGCTAAGAAGTTCTTATCAAAAGTCGATCCATCTATTTCTGTGGCTTTGACTGGTGTTATCATGTGCATGGAGGTGGTAGACAAATATTATCGCCAGAAGCATCTCGTTAAAACTAAACTGTTAGATCATCTTCAACCCCTTATCTGAGCCAGCCATCAATCGTGAGGGAACCACGTACGTCGTAGATCGAACCCAGTGGTACTAGGAATTGGCAACACTTCTACACACAGAGGAGGCTGACCAATCAGTCCTATACTCAGGCCTGGGGATTTCCCCAGAACTGCTGCCTTCTCCCCTGGTGGGCAGTGGATTGTGGCAGGCTTTGACAATGGAGCGATTGAATTGTGGGATGTTACTTCAGGATCGTACAGGCGACAGACACAAGTTGCAACTGACACGTCTGATTGAAAAGTGTTGAAAACGGCGGTGATCTGTCTTTAGCCCGGATTTTGGCTGATGCTGGCGCGTACTTAGAGTCAAGTGACAACAGTGGTAAGGACTTCGTGCTCTGCTGTTGTAGGGAGGCGCGAGGGGTCATCGGGGTGTTGCTAAGCAAAGGCGCTCCGCTTGATTTGGATACTATCTATATCTGTAATTTGGCGCTTGATTACGTCTCGCTTTCGCCGTTTTGGATCTGTCCCCATTTAAAACCCATCCAAAATGAGGTTCATGCTGGTTGAGCGCTTCAACACCTACAAGTACAGACCACCAGTCCCTGTACATTTTTAGCGGCTGTCGGCTTTGGTGATGGGGTATGCGTCCACGCGGCAGTCAAGGCTGGCACGGACGTGAACTTTGTCGATCCAGAAGGCAGAGCGTCTCTCCTATTTGCAATCTAGAACGCCTACGATAACATTTACAAGCCGTTGATTGACGGTCGTGCTGCTGCAGACCCGGCCAGTGTGGATCTCAAGGTGACGATTTGGATGTTGAGAAGCCCTGGGGACAGGGGAGTGGTGCAGCTGGTGCTCCAAAAAGGTGGTTGAAGGGCTCCCAAAAAAGATGCCACGGCAGAGCACATGACTGTTTGATAGCAAGCCACCCTTCAGTCTAGGACACGGCCCTTGAGCTATTGTTAGTGAAACGCCTTGTGGCATGGGTCCCCTGCATTAAGAGCGTACGCCCCCATATTTCCAAGTGAAATAAATACCTGAAAAAGAATACCGGGACCCAATCTATTGCCCTGGATCTAATTCCTCGAGTTCGTTCGGATTGTTTTTGCTTTGGAAATTATGGTTATCTTGACGGGGCCAACTTGGCCAGATGCGAGGGTTGGATCGCGATTAAGGGGAACTCGCTTCCCAACAACCACCCCACCGACCGTAATTAGTGATTGATAACTTGCTCAACAAGCGCCGAGTCTATCCCGTTTTGGACGTCGAGGGGATCCACTTTGGAGGCTACTCTCAGAACTACAGTCTCGTCTACGATGAAGCTATCGATGATTGCATCGCCTCATTTGTTTCCCAAGTAGGGCGAGTGCACTTGTGCGGATGTGCAACAGGGTTCCATGCGCCACTGGAAAACGTTATCAGCCTTACGCAGCGTAATCAAGAGACCGCAAGGTGCTTTTTTGGGCCCCGCACGCATTGACCTTGGTGCATTAGCCCCCCCGACTTTCTCCATCGCCGTGGCGAGCTGAAACGAGTCAGAATTTCTGATCACATTTCAGCATCCAAGGTCATAAAATATGAATCAGAATCCGGGAAGGTCGAATTTGGAACCGTGCAACAACCCCTTGGCATCGCAAAGAAAAAAAAATGGAGATGGTGTACTGGTCATCTCGCCAACTATACGAGTCCGTGTTATCAACCTCCTTTTTTTTCCTTTTTTCTTTTCACCCCTCGTTTAATTTTAATTATTTAAGTAGCCTCTCCCTCCCTTCCCCTTTAATTTTTTTGGTGCGCCTAACTATTCTTCTTCTAATATCCAGCCGCACTGTTGTACATAATGAGCATGGACCTTTTAGTGCCGATCCTAACCGGCCCCGAGGCGCTGGCAGCCTCTTTCTGCCTTGGAGGCTTCCTCCATGTGTTTTGGTTTCGCTTTGGCGAATGGGATCTCTGGATCCCTGCCACTCTTGCCGCTTTGAGCACCCTATACACTTTACTAGCGTATTTCTTTGTTTTTCACACTGATAGTATTTTACAAGGTGTGCTAGATGCCACAAAACTGTCTGTTTTCTTTTTGTCTGGTTTGTTCACAAGCATGGGGCTGTATCGGACCCTGTTTCACCCTTTACGAAGGTTCCCTGGTCCTTTCCTTGCTCGTGTATCAAATTTTTATATTGCCAAGCGAGCTGTCCGAAAGCTTCATGCCTACAAGGAAGTTCAGCAGCTGCATCAAACTTATGGTGATATCGTTAGGCTCGGTAAGTTAGCTCTCCACTGCATAGGATAGGAAGAACGGTGCTTAACATCGAATAGGACCTTCCGAGCTATCGATCTCCACTGATGCGGCACAGCAAGCTATACACTCTTCTCACACCACGTGTGTGAAAGGGCCATGGTACAATTTGCTATTGCCCATGGTGTCTTTGCACACAACAAGAGACAAGCTCGAGCATGCACATCGACGAAAGGTTTGGGAGAGAGCATTCAGTTCCAAGTGTAGGTTGTGAACAGAGCACGTGAAGACATGCATTGGCTCACAGTTTGACAGCCCTTCGAGAATACGAGCCAAGAGTGGCCTACTATACGGACCTGCTTTTGAGCCACATTCAGGCCAGAGCAGGGAAACCTATGGATGCTACACTTTGGTGCAACTTTTATAGCTTCGACGTCATGGGAGACCTTGCTTTCGGCAAAAGTTTTAACATGTTGAAGGATGGAACGCAGCACCCTTACATGGTTCAAATGCACGACAACATAATCTTCTCAACCCTGTTCGGTAGGTTTCCATGGGTAGCAATCCTTTCCAAGAAGATACCCGTGGTGAACAACACGTACAAGAATTTCCACAAATGGCTCGCTGAGCAAGTCCAGCGACGCATGGAGGTACGGCAACTCATCCAAAAGAATTCAGCGGTCTAACAAGATTTGCAGAACGAGCCACAGCTGCCTGATGTTTTCTCTTGGATGCTAGAGGCATACAGATCAGCTTCCCGACCCTCCCTGCAAGACACTTTAGATTTGCAGGGCGATGCCAATTTGATCGTGGTCGCTGGAAGGTAAGGCTGAAGCATCCCTTATCCAATTGCGCCTGGCTAACATGGATCAACAGCGATACAACTTCGTCAACCCTCACTTGCCTCTTATTTGAACTTGCTCTCCACCCACATGTTGTCAAAAACCTCCAAAAAGAAGTTGATGACTTTTACGCCAACAATGAGCGCGCAGAACATTTGGCACTGTCCAAGCTCCCTTACCTGCAAGCGGCCATCAACGAGAGTCTCCGACTACACCCGGCCGTCCCATCCGGAGTCCAAAGACTCACCCCACCCGAGGGTTTGCAAATAGGCGACACCTTCATCCCGGGCAATACCATTGTTCAAGTTCCTCCCTATACTTTGTGTCGTGGTAAGTCTAGCCATGCAGCAGAGTATGTGTCCATTTCTAATTCCTTGCTAGACGAAAGAATTTTCCCCTGTCCCAACGAATTTATCCCAGAAAGATGGACATCGCGACCAAACATGGTGAGGGATGCGTCGGCGTTTTCGCCTTTCTCGATGGGTGGGTACCTTTTCCGCATCCAACTATGCATTGTCTAACACTGTGTAGGCCACTATTCGTGTGTGGGAAAGCAACTTGCTCTTATGGAGATCCGATATGTTATTAGCCAGATTTTGTTCAAGTATGACCTCAGATTTGCCCCGGGTCAAACCAAGGCGGAGTTTTTGGATGGGTTGGTCGATGGTTTCACAACAGTTTGTCCCAAGCTGGATCTCATTTTTATGCCGCGATGAAACTGGTTCAGCTCTTTTCAGTAATTCAGTCTTTGTACGGAAGACCATAGCTCAAGTTCGGTCAAAACCCAACCCCACCTAAAAAAGATTACTATCCACACCCTATATAAGATTATTAATGATATTTCACACTAGGCCACTTCCACTACGGTCAATAGTAGGCTTCTGCTGCTCCACAACAGCCTACTACTGCAGTCAGTAGCGGGCTTCCACCATCAATAGTAGGCTTTACTGTAGTAAATAGTAGTCCCTTATTAATTGGTTTAGGATTAGGATTAGGGTCCAAGGGCCACTACTAAGTATAGTAGAAGCCTATCACTGACCATAGCAGAGGGCTACTACTAACTACGGCGGCAGGCTGCTGTTGACCGCAGCAGAGGGCTGCTACTGACCGCAGCGGAGGGCTATTATTAGCTACAGTAAAAACACTACTATTAATACTATATAATACTAAAAAGATTTTTGGATTTCATTAGCTAATATTAGTTATATGATGTAATTTTTCCAAAATTAGAATAGTGGTCCCAGTAAAAAAATAAGTGGCTGGGCTTTGACTGAACTTGAGCCATGTTCTTCTTTACTCTGCCCTTCAGCCAGAATGGAAATGGTGATTAGCTGTCTGACTTAGCGCTACTCAGTTGTAGTCGGGAATGACTGTAAAATAAAACCTAAATATTTGAGCCATCTGAGCCAAGTCCCTGATATAAGTTCGGCATTCAACAAATATCTGGACGGAATAAAGGGACATGACGACCTGTGAGCGAGAGAGGAGGGAATACGGTGATGCATAATCCTGCTGCGACACCGAGTTGTGGCTACGACTGGTTGGCTAAGATTACAAAGACGAAAATTATATCTCAGAATGCAGCATTTATTATAATAGAAGGATCAGTGGCGCTACAGCTAGGTATAATGGACAAGTGCTCATGTACCGGACTAATAAAGGTTCTCTTTGAGAATTCAGCAATCAACAACTTTGCGACCTGTAAGAGGATATGGGAGTTGCATCCTTTCAATCGGCAGTTAATTACTAGAAAAGGCCTGGCCTCTAATTCACTCAATGAAAGTGTTTAACGTACCAGGCGTAGGCTCATGTTGCTTGAGCGGAGATACAGATTGGCGCACAACAGCGGCAAAAGTATCCAGCAAGCCCCGCGGCGCAAGACAGTTTTAGCCCGAGCTTTCCATATAAATACCTGCGATTGTGTCTAGTTACGTGATAAAAGGAGGCTCGTAATGCTGTGCAGCCGCGGACGGAAATAATACTACACAAATGCAGGCGCGCACCAACCATCGCAGTCGCACGAGCCGCCACAGAATTCTTAATCCACTAAATTCGGATCAGGTCATCAGAGTCATACCACTCAGCCTCAGCAAAGATATGGGCTCACTTCCAACGAGGCTGACATGGAGGCGTGAACTCTTGCCAAGATCATGTAACAAGTAGCTGACAATTAGCTGCAATGTATTAGCTGCAATGTCGTGAGGAGAATCAGATTGTTTGTCGGGAGGGATAAACAATCAACCTTGCGGCGTGTAAATTCGTTCTTTACCCGTGCATTGACGACTCTAGAATTTGGCATGATTTCGATGAAAGCGGAGGATTTTGAGTCCATAGGTAAATACGCTACATTTTAAATACAGTACATCTCACACTTCATTGCGTTTCGATATGGCATTGTTCTTCTCGCTGCAGAGTCGTGAAGATTATGACACATCGGTCACCAAGGCAGCAGAGCGTGGCTGTGCTCAGCAGCGGTGCGGGTAGAAGGGGCATTGCTGCAGGCATTGGGACACTGTTGAATGTATGGGGATTTTTTGGTGGGTCTTCGAGGGAAAAAACCTCCTATTGCTGCCCATACACTTGTATCAGCATATCTTTGGAGGCTCTGTTCATTAACGGACAAGGCATGCCTCATAGATATACCACTTGCGGTGGTATGTGTTCAGGTTTGTCTTCTACTTTTGATTATTAGTAGTAACCGTGGGGCCTACTCGACTTTCTGCTTCAGGTTAAACTACGCAGACAGGTCGCGGTCGCGGACATAAAATACAACCCTTGAATGATCGTCAGTCCGATACTTTGCTGCATAGGAGGGTCTTGCCAAAAGACCATAAGTCTCAGTATTTTGAGCTAAGGAGTAGATATAATGATACCTAATAAATTTATTCTAAAGAAAATCTTTTATAATTACCTTTACTTTAGAAATTCTGGTTGGTCATCGTGACAAGATCAACTTGTGCAGTAGTGGGGAAGTACCTCCATCACAATTATTCAAGGATTGGATTCTACCAAGCGGGACAACATATTACAAGAATATCTTTTCGGCTGTGCACAAATTTTATTCTAATAATAATTAATTAAATACGACAAATACGTACATCCCGGAAGCTAAGTACATGAATCCCGAATTCCTGAAATTGACTTGCGTTCAGAGGCTTGAACGTACCGTCAGTTTCTGTCTGGCTTAGCTCAGCTTCAATAAACGATGATCCAATGACGCATCAGCATGGGCTCTACCCCTCTCATGATACTATACCCAATTTCGTATCATTACCTCGGGATCAAGCCTGAGCCGGAAAAGCGGGGCATACGAGGCAACAACTATGCGCCTCTGAATAAGCTCAAAAGGGTTGACAAACGGTAGCCAGGCTTCCGGAGCGAGACGTGACTGTGTAATACAACAATTCAGACATCATGGCATCTACCAGCAACAGGCGAAGCGATTCGGTATCTACGGCGTCTGCCAAGAGACTGCGCAAGAGGGAACTTGACCGCAAGGCGCAGCGAGTGGCCCGCAGCAAAACAAAAGATCGGATCGCATACCTGGAAAACGTCGTTGAAGCAACCCGCCGCGATGACTCGACTGAGGTAGTGGCTTCGCTGATTAATCAGCTAAAAGTGCTGGGTGAGGAGAGGGACTCGCTCAAAAGATTGTTGCTGTCTATACAGGGTTCCATCAGGGATCAACTATCCACTGGCGCAAATTCGACAACAGAAGAAATGGGTCATTTTCCATCGACTGGAGACAAAGTTCCTCATGGAGAGACGCCTGTCACATTAGAATCCGGCCGAGGCGTTGAAGTGGCTGCGGTCTCATCTTCTACGGCACCTCAAGGAACCGCCAACTTGTTGCATCCGTCTTTTAGTTCAGACCCTGGTAACCTTGCACTTGCATCCGACATGGATCTTTCGTCGAATGGCAATTGGTTTGACTCCTTATGTGTGGAAAGCTGGACGGGAGATCTCCTCCACGCCGACCCAGCACGTCCGCCAAGTTTGTCAAGCGTCAGCACATGCTCATGCCTCTCCTCACGCTCAACAGTCTTGCCAGATGGCACACCGGTCCACTCCAACTTGTGGCGGGCAGCCAACGAAATTCTTTCCAACCAAATTTCTCCATCCGACGCAAAGAGTAGCATGAGGGAAGACCTAATGGATGATGCGATCATCCGCGGCCTTATCGAAGGGTGGGAAGATGTGGAGGCGCGCTACAAATCGACTTCGCGGTGGAAGACGCTACGACGACTGGACATGCTGCATGTCCATAGCTGGGGCCAAATAGAGCGCTTGGCTGGTCTGTGGATTATCCAACTATTGATGCGGTACAAAAACGACCCTACGCCACAGAATCTGTCATCATTGCCTGCTTGGTATAGAGAAACGTTAGTATTTGCACTCCTACCTTGTTGGCTCTGCTTGATGCTAGCCTAACCGTGATTTCCGCAGGGCATGGCAAGGCTCATCTTATTCGGATGCCATCGACTACTTCCCCTGGTATTCGTTGCCCGCTCTTCTTAATTTGCAGAGACACTCACTTCTTTAGGCCAGGCCTTCGGCAGCGCTTCATTCGTACGCAGCACCAATACTGTCACGACGTATTCTGGCAACATTTCAAAGAGAACCTCCGCATCACGTGGCCGTTTCGATTCCGCGATTGTTATGGGTACAGGGCTTACGAAGGCAGATACTATCTTTCTCCGGCGTTCAAAAACACAATCTATGACATCGATTCATGGACCATGGCAGCGAGTTTCTTTGCTAATTTTCCCGAGTTCGGCGCTGATATTCGTGAGTATGTAGGAGGTGGCCAGGCGGCGTCGAATCTTTGTGATGTGTCTCTCGCGACCGCTGCACTTGAAGACCATGCGTCAGTCACAGAAGAGAACAGCGCGCTGTCGCTTGAGGATGCGATTTGTTTCGGTTTTGGTGATCCACTATCGCTTATGTTGTCTCCCGATGGGCCAAGGGGCGAATTGATCTGATGGAGCCGCTATCCCGCCGGGCTTTACGGAACCTCGTCAGTGGAGTCTCGGGTCCATGAACCAAGGTATTGGTGGGTTGCAGTCGCCTGTCTCTGGGCATTTTTTGCTTTCTGTCCTAGATAGCCTCTAATCCAAGCCTAAGCTATGTTGGGTGTGGTGTGATGTTGTGTTTGGTGTTTGCTCAAGTCAGCCAATGGGAGCTAGGCTTTGCACTGTGCTTGCAACTCTTGATATCCAGGCTAGAAAATAATTCTCTGCCAAATTGTTTTTTTGTGCTTCAATGTTTGTTTCTTTTCCAGTGGGACAGTATAGAGGGGCACAAGGCTGGATGTTGTTTCAACGTGAAAGCTATTTGAGGACATCATAAGATCTACGATGAAAAAAATCTGGCATGGGCAAGAATTTGGCGAGGCCATCCAAAGATGCAGGCCCACAACGGATGACAAAACGATTTCCAAGTGATTTTATCTGCTAGAATATTTTCATATTGATGCTATGGACATCATGGAGAAGCTGAGCGAAATACCCAGTCCCAAATTCAACAATATGCAGGACTACCTTCAGTCCATTCCCGTGCACCTGGTGCGTCGCAGGTTTAGAAACTCAATATATTTTTGTTCGGCGAAAAGAGAAAACCCGAATACCACCATTTTAATCCGCACAAGCTCCAACTCCGCCAAGGTTCTTTGTCGAAAAAGTCTGAATGGCCTAGGAAAATGGGCACAAGGAGGGACACACAACCCCACCCAAAACAAAAGCACTGATGAACAATCCAATCGCTGCCAGGAGCCAAAGGAAAGCCAATTGGATCAAAGATCTGCTGAAAGAGCGTCGATTGTCGCAACTAGAAATGATGCGGTCAAGATCATGGCAGTCAAGATCATGCTCGCCAGCAAATAGCCAGATGGCTGGGAGGAGCGAAAAGAGGCTCAACAACTCGCTAGCTTGAAGCAAGGCTCGGGAAGGGTCTGTAGGATTTCTCATGATGACAGTCGGGGTGGCCAAGCATACTATGGCCACACTGAACCTCATAATAACGCTTCCAGTTTGTCTAAACATCCGAAACTCCTTTTGGTGCTGGCACAGATGCTTAGGCACTGGTAAGTCTTGTTGCTGGTAGATTTCCCGTTGGATTTCCCGGTTCAACTTTAGAACAGAGTCAAGACGAAGCTTCTTTTTGTCACACAGTTCTTGGGAAGAGCGCTGAAGCAGCAGCAGTTTCTCGCGCATCTCGTGGGTATTGGAAGAGGGCTCGTCGCGTCTTTCTTGCAGCTCCGTGGAAATGCGAAAGATGTGCTCCCGCAATTCGAGATCTTGTTCTTCGTATCGGCACCATTCCTGTAGACCACGGACAATCTCCCAGGATTTCTGATGGTCGAGGTGGGTCGCGAGCTGCGAATCGCTGGGTTGTTCTTCGGACGACATTTTGAGGGGCGCCGAAGGAAGGGAAAGGCAGCGCCTGTGTTGGAGGCTCGAACGCGTCCAGATGGAGATGGTTGAATTGTGTGCGTGAAGGAGGAGAAGAAAGCTCGTGACTTATTCACGTGCCAGGTGCCTTCACTGTCGACAGCTGCCAGCTCAATCACGTCGACGGTCGGAAGAACCTCGACCCGGAATGGATGATGCACGAGTCCCCTGGAGAGCTGCAGCCTGCGGCCCGCCGCTTTGACCAGCCGAGCTTCGGTAAACTTTGTTCTTCTAACAACGACCGACATGATCTCGAGGGCGTGTACTCAATCCAGCGTGACTACCCGGATGAGTGGGGACTCTGTAGAATAAGCCAGGAAGACCGGGCTGATTGCAAGCTGTTTAAATATAAATCGGGATCAGTACCGTCAGATGCGACATTGTAGGCCCCAGACTCCTCACAACAGAGGAGATCTGCCCGCGGTGCAGTGTCCCTCATTACCCACTTACTTCCTACTCCGCAACTCTTAATTCTCTACGCTTATGTTACACTCGATACTTATACCAGTCGTTACCCTCCACCATCTCCGCACTGTCTGCCTCTTCCTCCAAATCAACTGTCCCTGCCCCACCGACCGAGCATAGCAGTATCTCCCTCTTCTCGAAAACCCAGACAGTCCTCTATGTACTGCTTTCAGCGATGGTAAATGGGTTGGTTTGTTTGTTCATTTTAAAGGACAAATACTTTCATTTATTTATTCAGAAATAAATAGATTCCCTTGTTTTATTTTCTTGGTAATTAGGTGGGTTGATTTATTTTATTAACTTTAATTTCCATCCTTGGCTGCTGCGAAAGTCGACTGTGCCTTGACGGAAGCGCGCCTCTGTGCTGGCTGGCCATACTGGACCTCAAGGTTATTTACTGATTGCAATGTCATCGGAGATGCACCTTGTTGACCCAACACAAGCATAAAAGACCGAGCATTTCTCTTGAAACTGGATCTGAACAGCTTTGAACTTCCCTCTTTCATCTTCAGGAAGTACACACTTTTGACTCAAGTCGGCATCCCCATACTACCACATACACACACACCCAGACACATACACACATACACAAATACACACACACACATACACACACATACACACATACACACACACATACACACATACACACACACATACACACACACACACTATCTCTCTCTCTGTCTCTGTCTGTCTGTCTGTCTGTCTATCGGTCTATCTGTCGATCTGTCTGTCGGTCTGTCTCTCAACCACATCAAACACCACCACCACCATCACAATGGGCAAGAGCAAGTCCCCTCTCAAGGCCTTGGCCGCCAAGAAGAAGAAGGAGCCTCTCCCCAACGTCTTCCAGTGCATCTTCTGTGACCACAAGACTGTCCACGTGCACATCAACAAGAAGGCTGGCACGGGGCACCTGGACTGCGACTACTGCTTCAAGAGATTCAAGTGTCCAGTCAACTACCTCTCAGACACAGTGGACGTGTACAGCGCGTGGGTGGACGCAGCCGACTTCCTTGAACGAAAGGACAAGGCAGAGAAGGCGGAGAAGGCCAGTGAATCCGCCACTCCCCCGTCCAGCCCTGAGAAGCCAAAGACCTCACGACGCAAGTGGCTTGGCCAACCCATCGGATACAGCCTAAAGAAGAAATGATTCCGGTTTCTCTTGTAACGTCAAATTCCCCTGCTCGCATCGCGTAGCCCCTGTTGGGCTTTTGATGGAGATACCATGATACGCGGGTGCTGAGTAAGGTTGGATGGGCTTTGTCATGCACACCAAAAAAAAAAACCAAAAAAAGAACCTTTGTGGCTGCAGCATTTCAGACTGATGGAGGCGATGCGCGTGGGAATTCTCATTACTGATTATGTACTACTACTCTCACTACCCTAATACAGTACCTGTTCACGCTCTCCAATAATTCATCTCTAACCATTGTGAATGTGATTAAACCCCAATGCAAACGTAGTAGCCCAGCTACATATTGCTGCAACTGGAGTCGACGCCCGTATTCCATGAGAGAAACTGGCTAAGCGTGATGTCCGCAGCGGTGTCTATAGAGTAACAGCTGTCACCTGACTGGACTTGGTAGTAGGTCTTGCAATCGTCCGTGATACCGGGCATCTGAGGCGTGGGACCAGAGGAAGTCTCCGTCGGAGTAGATGCAGAGGACGTGGTGGATGCGTCAGGGACGCGCATACAAACGTCGTAGTCTAACCAGAGGTTGGTGCAGTCTGCGAAGAAGCCTTTAGAACTTTAGATATGAAGCAGAGATGGCAGGTTGGTGATTTGACATAACAACGCCGAGTAGTTGACTTGTTCTTTTTTTATTTTATTTTTTGATTGGAAATTTATTTGTAAAATATTGCTTAAAGATACGGTTCTTTCTAGATAGTGTTAGAAATAGGGGTGGGGCCTTCTTGTTCCCCGACCAGGCTGTAGTCGAGCACTCACCCCAGGAGAAAAGCCACGATCTTGCATAGACGATTCGCTCCAGTGATACGCACTATTTCTTCAGGTGACTTGAATCAGATTCTAGATGAGGTGGTTCCCTTGCTGAAGAGAGCCTTGGTGGAGAAATCAACCAACCCCAAACATGGAATACCACAGGGGAGCCCAAACTGAGCTTCTTGCATCGCCAAAATTTGTTCCACTCGTTATGAAATCCCTAGGACTGCGTCTTCTTGGCAAAATCCGCGCCGCCAATTTTTTAAATTAAGTTAACCTGCAAACATGCTTAATCGGCCGGCGAGCGCTGCCACATTCTGCAGAGCAGGGGTCTCAACCAACAGCCAACGACCATGGCACGACTCTGCCAATGCCAAGCCGGACTTATACCCATTTCCCCAGAGTCGCATTCAGCCAGAACCAACAGAAGTCGCAACATTTCTGTGCCTTTCAAAGCCCCCAATCCTGTCACAGGGGAGATTTCGCCCTCCATCACAACAGTCTCTCAATACAAAATCACCCCAGGCCCCCCCGCGTGCATGCTCTGCTCACCGTGCAGCTTCGTCCTAGTCGCCCCCTGACCTGCCTAATTCCCCGCTTAAAACCATGTATATTCTTTCGTCAGCCTTGCGGGCCTGTTGGCTCATCCTGGCCTGCAGCCGGGCGGTCCAGGGCGTCGTCGAGAACACCACCACGGGCGTCAGGGAAGTCGAGCTAGTTTTCCCGCGCGACAATGAGACTTACGCGCTGACGCCTCTCATGCCCGTCGTCATTGCGCTGAAAAACTCCGAGGTAGCAAAGGCACTCAACCCTCATATCGACTGCGTTGTGCGAGATTACAACAAAGGTATCTGGGGAAACAGCACCGGGCAGCTCTGGACCATGCAATGGGCAAACTACTCGGCCCATGACCCATACTTTGTCTACACCGGCTTTCCATTCTATTTCGACACTGAAGGGACCTGGGTACTCCTCTGATCACTGCGCTGGACCAGCTGCTTGGCGGATTCTCCGCTGGAGTCTGATTATGGCCCCTATCTGTACGCCAACGAGTCCGGGGGCAGGATCGTCTTCAGCACCAAGAACTCGTCGCAGGAGGTTGATCTTGTGGCCGTCACCAAGAACCAGACATGCCCCGGTACTTCAGGATTCGCCATCAATGTCACGGACACGCTCGAAGTTCCGAGCAGCAAGCAATGGGACGATGTGAGCGTCTGTGCCGTCATGGCCGCCACTACGCCTACACCAACCATGTGTCAGGTGCAGATCGACGCGGAGGCTGCATCGAGCATTTCATCCTCCATGACAGCGCGTGCATGCTATTCCACGAACCCTCCCGTCAGCTGCCCAGATAATGACGACGATGAGAGCGCCGCCACTCAGGCACGGGCCGTTGTAGTCATGGTAGGCTTGGTAGCCGCATTAGGCGGCCTGGGTTACATTTTTGGATAAACTATTTTCAGCTTGTTGGCTAGCTATCGTGTATTTATCCTGAGGTTTGCATTCAATTTTATTCTTACACTAGGACCTTTTCAAAATATCTCAACTTTGTCGTTGAGATGATGATGGACCATGTTGATTGACGCTTTGTAAGCCATTCAGAGACACAAAATCTTCACGTGCGTTCAGTCCATACAACTCCCAACATTTCCCGTGTAATTCGAAGACAAGTTGGTTCCAGCTTGAGAAATGCATCGATCTTTGCATTCATATCCATATGCTTCTTGTCAACCAGCCTCTGAAATCAAGCTTATTTCTTGGCTTCTTTTTCTTCTCTTCCGCGGGACTTTGGGATCCTGGCCCGCCGCCCTGATGCCTACAAACCCCACCAAACAGAGTCAATCCCTGCATCGCCGCCTAACCTGAATTTCACATCATTGGCATGATTAGTTTCGTGGTGCTCGGGATGTGGGCAGACGTCACCATTCGGGGTGGATTAGAAGGAGCCCTATCCACGCCCAGACCTGCGTCTGATTGGACTCGTTGGTTCACCCTGCTCCGACAGGTACCACATGCCAGGTTGGACTCGTTGGTTGACCCCGGTCAGGCAGTTACTCAATATTATGTTGGTTTGAGTCTTTTGTCCCCGGTACAGAGCGACTACTGACGTCTTTCTTCACAGGTCGGTCCGCACCTGTCTGCACAACGGCAAGGAAAACATCAACACGACAGTGGACACCACGGACGAAGACAGACTGAATGAGCTGCTGTACATTGACATCATGACACGGGCTTCATCCAGCTTCCGGTCTGCATCCCCGAGCGGGCGTACCAGTTGTGGGACACGTCCAGCGCAGGCTCGAGCGACTTCTACCCTTGCGACATGCCGCCGGGCCAGGACGAGTACGGCGATGAGCAAGTTTGGTGGGGACGGCAAGATTGGAGCCAAGGGCGAGATGAATTGCAATGGCAACGTTAAGGATCAGGGTGTCAAGTGGGGTATCTACCATACCTAATATTCTTTTCTTCTTTTTTCTGTACTTATTTTGTGTTAGTCCTTATCAGTCAAGACTGGCGATCTGGATGGAGACATCCGGCGGTCTAGGGTGGGAGCGACACCTCAATTTTGGTTAATATTTCGCTTGGTGCCCACCCAGCTCTACCTTTAATTCCCACGCTTCTTTGAATAACGGGATCTTTATAAAAAAGATAAATATTTAGTAGGTCAAATATCCTCTATTTGTGGGTTGTGGAGGGCTTTTGTTGAGATCGCAGACTTGAAGCTTAGGTAAGAACCATGAGCTTCTCGCTCTCCTACCAGAAGCACACTGTAATAGTGTATTACAAAACCCGTGATTGGCTGCAAGCCGATGAGTAAGCGGAAAGATTCGGCCCAAATCATTCCGGTCCGTGCGTAATGGCCCAACTGGGAGCACTGAGTCCACTGAGTCCACCGAGTTACAGTGGGTCCCTGGTAAGTGAACTCTCGGTCATGGGCATCGCAGAATGTGGCATTTCTGTTTCGCTGAGGCCCTGTGACAACTGGCAATGAAGATATTCCAAATCATCATACTCCCGTGCTCAAGAGCCGCGAACACATAAAGTTACTGCCATGTCTGTCGAACGTGTCGCGGTTGTTGTGGAGCCGTAACTTTCGGTTGACACCGTTTATTGGCAGTGTCGGCTGACGCCGATGTCGATCAACAGGTGTTTTTATCGCCCAAATTTTGGTTGGGCGGGCTCCGGCGAGTCACCAACGCCATGATACCAACTCAATCAGCGGGTGCATCCGGAAAGAAAATGCACTCTACGAATGAGTGAGTTACAAATTAACCACAAACAATGCTCAAAATTGATCCAAGCACTGAATGGTGATAAAATTGAGGTGTATTCCATGCATCCTGGCACAAAAAAGGGACCCGAGAGGACCTGTACGTTAAATTTAGAGGCCCCCACACGACGGCAACAATCAATAAAACTCTTGCTATAGGTTCCACGATAATGCTCAGAAATAGATTCATGAAAGATGCAGCCCCAGAATGCAATATTCCGATCGATTTCGTCCGATTGCCCTTGTCATGGTGCAAGTCCCATGAGCTTGGCTGGACCGGGCTGGGCTGATACAGTCGTGGGTCGGTCCATGGTGCCATGGCATGATGCAGCATCGTGCGACCGGGATTGTGCAGTGGGGATCACACCACCAAGGGGCCAGCCAAACATCCCACCACGAAGTATGATCGCGAAATATGGTCTGGAGGCCGACGAAAAAAGAGTATATAACAGATGAAAGGGGTTCAAATTGTAGCCATCATCATCAGCATCAGCATCACACTCAAGCATCAACAGCAACATCAACAACTACACTCCTCACTCAACCACCCCTACCATCAAAATGGTCGCTATCACCAAGGCTATGCCCATTGGCTCCAAGTGAGTTCAGCCCCACATCCACCATTCTCCATACCACCATTTCTAACATTTATTTCAGGGTCCTCGCCGCTGTTGGCAGCACCGCTGTGGTTGGCACCTATGTGCGCTCCCAGCTGAGAACTTAATCTCGCACTTTCGACCGCTACTTTAGCCAGCAGAACTCGCTCCAGAGCGAGGCTGCCAGGGCAAAGTCTTTTGAAGGAAGTGTCGTCACCGACCCTCGAACATCCCTCTTCAACATTTTGAGCTGGTAATTACACCACCCAGCATCATGAAACCGGCGTTTTTCGGAGTTGGATAGACGGCATGATTTGAAACATGAAGATTTTCAGCCTTTTAGGCTATACTAGACTACAAGTTCACTAGAATAATATTACAGATCGTTACAATCACATTCCACCACACCCTAAACCCGTGATGCCTACATCTCAATCACGTGACTGATCTAAATGCCAGATGCAAACAACAGGCGCCTAAATCATATATTTAGAATAATCATCTACCCTGCTACCGCGGGCCGTATTCTTGGCTACCATTCGCGGAGCGTGCATGTGGAAATCACCCGTCTGGGCCCGAGGGCCACCCGGCTCAGCCGTGGCCTCTCTAACCGCCCTGAGCTGTAAGCGCCCAGACCTGAAACGGGGGCTGCATCCGGGGTTAATTCAGCTGCAGGTCGGCTCAACCAACAACGACCTGCAAGCCTACTGCCAAAGTACATAGCCTAGGCACTGTCCCAAATGCACTTAAAACTTTTTTTTCTGGATCCATCAACTCAAAGTGTCCCCCGCCTTTGACCCATCTGCACTGTCCACAATGGCGGCCAAACCACAACCTCAAACCCTAGTCAGTGACAGGGCTGAATCACCATCCATTCGATACGCCAAGAATGCGGAGCATTTCCCCGACACTTTTCTGAATTTTCTGAAAACAGAATGGAGTAAAGATCGGATTGTTCTTGAGAAGAACCAGCCTGTCATGGCAGAACTGAAAGCCATCAAAGTCCAGTGCACTGATGGTGTGCGTCGCCCCATCGCAAAGACTTACCTCCCGACTACCCGGCTTGTATTTATACACAAAAGATACGCGATGGGCACGGAAAAATTCCCGTTCCTTTACCTTCCGCAGCCGCTGCCTTCCTCAAGCCTTGGATCGTGGGCATTTTTGGATGCCCATTTTGACGTGAAAATAACCGACGACCTACACTTTTACCTCGAGGTACTTTCGTGCATCAAACGTCGGAATACCCTACATGTTGCAGAGTATCCGCGGAGGATTCTGGAGCTCTATCTTCGGATCCACTCCGTCTGCAAAGCATCACGAGACCCCACAACATCTCGAGCCCAAGTCAGGTAAGTTGGCGAATGCCGTGCAATTCCCACCCCCCCTTTTTTTTTTGTCAAAACGAGTGCTGAAGTATGATTAGGGAAGCCTTTGAGAAAGAAAACCTTCTTCTTCTTTCAGTTACTTGGGGTAGCCCGGCCAGCGTTGTTTTAAATAAGCCTACTTCTTCTATGCCCAGGTACCACTTGCTCCCGCCTCCAAAAAGCTGGGAAGCAATGGAAGGAGAAGTTCAAGACTTGAGAGAATTTTATACAGACACTCTCTGTGTTTATTACTTTTCTTGGGTCACTATCTTGGACGATCTCCTGAACAGGCGTTTCGAGATGTCATTCGAGCGCCTTCACTCTTCATACTCGGCTCTTGACAAAATGGTACCACAACTTAGTAAAGAAGCGGTTTCAAAAATAAAGTACGCCCCCCCGTCACGTCAACTACAAGCCATTAAGAGATCCAAAATCTAATCGCGAATAGGCAATATTTTGCAAGGTTCTCCTACATTTGTCTCATTGACAATGAAGGCCTTAAGCACTGGTACAAGACAGGAGATTGCATTTGGTCTGGAGGTATGCAAGTCCCGAACAAAGTTGACTTGAGCCAATACTATCCGGACCTTGAATCTTTTTTCACACGGTTCTTAAACATCCAAGAATATAAAGGTGGCTTCATCTATAAAAACCTAATAACGCCGCGTTCCAAAACACCCAGAGTAGAAGATGTCAAGGAGCTGCTTTGGTCATTGAATGAACAAATTGAAGAATGTGGCCAGTTTTTAGATCCCCGCAAGTTTTTATCCAGCAAAGTTCTGCCAATAAGGAAGACGGACGATTTTGGTTCAACGATTGTGGGACTATGTTCTGGAGATGCCGAAGGTTTTATCGCCGATCTGCCTTTCCTTGAAAACTCGTTTGCAGGTCGGGTGGGGATGCTTGATTTTACACCGCATGAGGTCTGGCGCCTGCAGCCTCTGTTGATCTGGGCCGGTCTGGAACCCAGGTATCTATCGTGGAATGTCGAGGAGGTAACATTTCTCCGCGATGGCAGTCCAAAATCTATTGATAATCTTTTTACGCCAATGAGAGCTTTGGGTCTTGCACGGTATGTCATACACGTGGCTCACAGTGTTGGGATGGGTGCTTACGCATATGCAGGATTGCCAGCCATTTCCGGAGTCCCAGAGCTAGCTCAGTCCTCGAAGAACAGGCATTGGCTCAAATCCTAACAAAAGCCGAGTTGTTTCAGACTGATGGAATTTATTCTTGTCTCAATCTGAACAACGGGGATTCCCCCATTACACTTGACGAGCACCCAGCTGATATCCACATTGAAGAAGAGGACGGTGGACTGGAAATATATCTTCCAAATGGACCAGATGCGGTAGAATTTTGTTCCCTGACCAAACTTCCCCGAAAACTCGGCGAGTGGATGATGACAGATCCCACTACAAAGATCATTGGGAGAGTGGACGAGGTGGCGGTCAGCATCGTGAAGAGTGTTCTCAACGCAAAAGACTCATTGACTTCCCGAGTACTTGACTCAGAAGGAATATTTGAGACTAGCCCCTCTCCTTTTGATGAGAGCAGCAGGTTGGTGGTCCATCTTATGACTTTAAGCCATTCTAACCCATCCTCTTTAGACCCACAACACCCACATCAACGGAGGACGAAACACAGGCTGAAGTGGACAATAAGACTGAGGTCCAAACCGTCGCTCCATCGACACCAAAGAGGGAGGGTAGAGAAGCTGAAAATACATGGTTGGATACGCCTACACCTAAGAATAATGAAATAGGTCGCAAACTCGGGTCGCTGTCCATCTCGGATGAGCAGGCCTCAATAGGCAGCCCCAAGGAGATACGCGCTTCAAGTCCGTCTCCTACAGCCTAGCACTCTCTTATCTCAAACATTACGGAGCGATGAATTTTGATCAATCAGTGCGGCATAATAGCTAGTCGAAAATATATTCTTTTCCACTATTGGCAGTCGTAGCAAAGCTGAAAAAGAAAATGGGCCAACGACATGTACGATGCCTCCCCATTTGTCTGGGCTTATCCTGGCCCAATGCAACCTTTTCTAGTTTGAACTTATTCCTAAGAAAAATCAGAGCAAGGAATCGATCAAGCATTGAAATAGGAAAGATTAATCTCTGAGTTGATCATGGCAGAAACTGAATGGAGTTGGGTTGAACATCGGCTCCGTGAACTGAGACATTGCTGCGACTAAAGCCTTTGACAACCGAACTGCTGCATCATTCAAGAATTCTACAGCACGAAAAAGCTGACAAAAATAGCATCCCGTTCTGGTGGTTGCACCTTGAAGTAAACTATTGATTCAGCGGCATTAGCTCGGTATGATGTGGGTCAATTCGAAATGGTGCCCTATCACAGCACCCTATCACAACATCCTTGGGCCATGAAGGTGGCGCTATCACATGCGGCATCGAAATAGCCTTGCCAATAGTTTAATGCATGGTAACCCCCCCAATTTTCAATAGTACCTCAATGAAGTCTTGTTTGGGGCTCCCCGTGGTATGGTCAGGTCAATCTGTGACGCCACACTATTGCGAGCTGAGGTTTTGGACTACCCTCCCACGCTTTCGCACTAAAGAATGAAGAAAATCGCTTGGGTTCGACAGCTATGTATACTGAGAGGCTGTATATAAGTTAGCTATCGTCACCATTTCTCGCTACTTTCTTCATACCGACCACCACTTGAATCAAGCCTCTCAGGTTGGATTTAGCTCATCTTGCCTTGCATAGAACTGCTTTTTTTATACCAATGTCCGACATGGCAATGGACAAGAAATTTATCCTCCAAGCTGAAAGTGCCTTTGGTAAGTTCGATGTTTGGTCTTGATCCTCATCTAAATTCAGGTTTGTAACAATTGTAATGACTAACGATGGCCATGGTGCAGTACTGAATGCATATATTATGACGGGAAAGCATTTTCCAACTGACAACGTTACATTTGAGAACCAGATATCTAAAAACACTTTCAAGCGTCTTGATGAAATTGACCCTCAAATATATGACCAAACCAAGAAAACGTTGATAGCGGTGGGCAGATCATGCAATGAATTCAATGAAACCAAGATGTCCAGCTTGAGCAAGTATTATCTTTACTTACCCTTCTTTTTACTTGAGTATTACATCGTCGGATTTATATTGAGAATGTGTTGGTAGATTGAATAGTGTCTGACTATTCATAGTTCACCTTGGGGATCGGACTGCTGAATGGAGCACAACAACCTTGGGCCACGTCCAAGAGAATGACGAGACGAACCTTCACTCTCACTTGATGGTGCTTTCAGATCTCAAGTATCGTGGAGAGGAGGAGAAGAACGCAGATTTCACAAATGCTCGAGAGGAGGCGCATAATCTGATCGAGTTTCTCAAAGACAGCGTCAAAGACATTGAGAACTCAACTGAACGGATGGTAGTTGATTTACTCAAGGTGAGTCAAGATGTGTTTATTTGAGTTGCAATGATGATGAACATCGACTAAAATGCGCAATTTTACCTGAAGTTTCGAGATGATACGCAAAGTCTGCTTCCTGGGGCCCGCCACCTCATGAACCAATATGCCTATGGTCCAGCCGTGAATCCCAGCAACAAATCCACGCCATACATCGTCTTTCTGAACGAAGAGTACGGCGAGAGTATAAAGAAAATGCAAGCTAAGGAAGCCGCATACAAGACCGCCTACGATGATTGGAAGTCAGCTACGGGATTGGCAGTCGGAGTCGGAGTCTCTATGGGCTGGATGCCAGGCATCGGATGGGTCCCGCTTGGCTTTGCGGCACACCGTGCTGAGAATTTCCGCCAGCTGTCAAACGGGCTTCTGGCCGAGTTCAACAACATGAAGACTGCAAATAAAGAGGAGTCCAAGCTGCTAGAATGGGTCACCATGCTCGTTGGCCAATTCGGTAGCTTGGAACGGACAACCAACGACGCCGTTGACGCCGTTGTGGTTCTCGTCCGCATGTTTGAAGAACAAAGAGAAACCTTCCAGGCCATCAAGAGCTCTTTGGACAGACTGGACTACTTTGCAAATCAACATAATGCCATGAGTCGGAGTCAGTTTATGAAGATGGAGTTGAAGAGAGTCAATGGAAGGTTAAGTGACCTGCAGAAGATGGCTCAAGGATTTGTTGAGGCTATCAACACTAAGCCCCAGCTTTCCTAAAATACACTAGGATACAGCCGTATGATGTAGCCGATGCTGCAATTTATTTGACTTCAAAGGCGTGTTGAGTTGCACACGCGCATGATTCTACACCCTCTACCTCGAAGTTGACACGATTCAGCGCCCCAGCCCATTGCTACCATAATAAATGATTCATAGCACCACGTGGAATTCTTGTATTTACTTGGCTAATAAAAGTCATGAATCGAGCACTCTGCTCCAATGGAGTCATCGCTCAATGGGTGAACCGAAACAACTTGACCCCTACGTACCCGGTCATGCTTTTCTAATGCCTTTATAAAAACTTCAACTCGAGGCGATCTCTATACCAGCTTTGCCAACCTCCTCACCCCCATGAAAGACGCGGAACATGAGGTGCCCTGATTCATCATCAAGCCTAATCTTTATCTTGATGGCTGGCCGGTACCACCGAACACCATATTCATCAACAAGAGACTCGACCTTTGAGATGTCAAGCCGTCCCAATGTGTATTTCACAGCCCCGACTTTTTCAATACCTATTCCAAATGTTAGGGAGCGTGCGATAGTGGATTTTTGATTACATAAGCTCGTTTTCAATTGTTAGAGGGCCTATGTCTAGACTGCAAGAGTAGAGTTCAAGCTCGAAGACCCCGTCAGTTCTGGTTATGTGTATGTCGAAACCGGATTCTATTTCTGTGTTTGGGGTAATTGTATCGCCCTATGTCAGCCATTTAGCTGATTAGCTTCTGACTTTTTTTCCAGGTCGACCATCCACGTGGGCTTTACCTTTTTGATTCTCCAGTCCATGAACCCGGACAGTAACTGTCTATTTGTCCATTTACTGACCCAAACAAGCCTCTTGGTCCGGTCATAGTCGCTGTGAAGTATCGGAACGTAATCGTAGCTCATCTGGTAGCCGTAGTGTCTGCGGCACTTCTTTTCCCGCACAATGGACCCTTCAAGTCCACGGAGAACAGCGCCGCACACAATGGCAGACCACCTGGGACCGTTAGATGGCGAAAGCATAAGAGGGAGGAATGAACAATACTTACGCCCCTGACATCGGTGTGGTCAGCCGGATATTTTCCATCTTACACCACTCGCCGAGTTTTCCTTTAAGATATGGCGAGGATCCGAAGCCACCCACAAGTACAATGACTTCAATAGGTGGATGATTTCCCCTTTTGATCTGATCTACTTGCTCTTTGACAAGACCAAGAACCTTCTCTACAACTGGATCGAAAAGCGTCTTGTAGTCGTCTTGCGTCAACAATACTGATCTCGTTCGGCTTTCGTAGAACTTTTGTGTCTCAGGGGTCAGTTTCAACAATGGCATATCTAGTCTGAGTCGGTAGTTATATCCTAGCCATGGTCAGGAATGGTAATTAAATCGCTCTGGGTCATAACCTACCACTGTTCCACCGCCGCAATCACAGATCATCACTCCAGTTCCTTGCTACGGAGTCTCAGTCAATAGCCTGCAAAATATTCCCTGCGTTGATCTACTTACCTTTACAAAGTCTTCCAAGTTGTGGAGACTTGACTTCAATGCCATGTGCGCCGCGGCTTCCGGCTCCGGGATGAGCATTATCTTGTCAATGGGTTTCGACGCAAATCCTGCTTCTTGAGCCGCTGCTTTTGTCAGAAGTTTTGCGGTTTCGCTCCAGGTAGCTGGAACTGTTAACCAAAAGTCAATAGGCAATTCAGCTAAAGTTTGTTCGCCGAGGCGATCAATAGCTGCCTCTTGAAACATATTAAACAATCCTCTAAAATATTCAGTCGCAACATCTTTGGCGCTCTTTCCCTTCGGAAGCTTCATCAACTCTTGGCCGGTTGTCAAGTACAAATCCGGATCATCGTATTCGGAATGAAGGGAGGCCTGGTCAAGGAGCAGTTTTGTCCAGGCGTAAGCCTTCATGCCGGGCTCAATTTGGTAACCCCAAGCATTTTCATCGAGATCGGGGTTTTCGTCAGCAAAGGCCACCCTTGTTGGAGCCTTCACGCAGTGCTCGGCATCATGAGTCGAAGCTCCCGGATATTTTGTCCAAGGTTTAATATCCTTGAAGTCCGCAGCAGTGCTAAGTGCAAAGCTTAGTCCTATGGAGAATCATTAATAAGCTACAAATTAATGTTCACTAGCAACTCACCAGAGTATGTAGTACCATAGTCGACTCCTACGATGAGCTTGGGCCGATTCGATGATGCTGTTAATCTGAAATTGAGCATATTTTCGGTGAAACGCAAATTGTAGCTTGTCAGGTGAAGACTGGACAACCGTGCTTCGGTCAGAATGCTGGGCTGTATTTATTTGTGGGAAAAAGTCGCATGCGGGCAAGCCTCCAAAGTTAGACTGGTATTGGCTGGCGCTTAATAATGGTTTGGTGCTGTTGGAGTTGGCCCAACACGGCGGCCTTCCCCCCGCACGGACAGCCACGTCACGAAGCTAGCCATTGCCGTCGTATAGTTTAGCGCTAATGAAGACGTGCAGGTATTTTTGAACTCTCGGCGTCACTCAAGACCTCTTCCTCCTTCACAAACGCCAGGTATATCCCTACTATCGCAAGGAAAAACGGCGTGTCACATGATGTCGTGACACTTAAATCACCCGTAGTCTAATTTCTCAGAGCAGAGCTATCCATAATCTTGTCAATCCAATTCACTTGACCTTTGTTTGAGAGAAAAGATGAGCACGAGAGGGCAAAGGAAAGATGACAGAGCTAGAGTAAGCAAGGCAAGTAGCAATCCATGCTCAAGGCTCGTGTACTTGATTATCATAAAAAGTGTCTGTCACATGCGCGCTAACAATAAACAGGTCAACGCGCGGGCTTCAAGGCTCTCCAAGAAATCAGTGCCGCAGTCCTCCGAGGAGCAGGTCCGGACAGACCACAATGTTGAGACAATGATGAAAAATCCCAAAGATGAAGAAGATTTTGTGATGTGCGAAGGTTCTGAGACACTGGATGATAAAAGCCACGCCCAGGACAACCATTCCAGTGACCATCCAAGTCTCGGCCAGCATAATCATCACACGGGAGGTTCCCAGAGCGCTTTCAACGGCACAATTAAATTCTTTCAAAAGATTATTGGTGGCCCACATGAGGCCGAGATCATTTCTCGTTTTGAAAAGGAAAAAGAGCATTGGCGCCAGGAAGCTGAGACCATGAAAAGAGAGCTTCAAGAGAGATCGGCGGATTTTCAAGAGCATGTCGAGAAGCTTTCAGTCTCAGAACAACGCAATCGCCAAAAGTTACATGATCAACAAAACTTCATTCGCAACCTCAATCACCGATCTGAAGAACGAGAAAGATTGCTGAGACAGACCCAAGAGGAGCTCCACAAAGCCAACAACCAGATCGCTGAGAATGAGTCGCTCATCAATAAAGCTCACACCACACTTGTTTCCAGGTTGGCAAATGACGTATCCTGCGAGTTTCCCGATGATATGGTGAGAAGAGAACTGCAGACATTTTTCGAGGGCGATTTCCTTTCTTGGTGCGCCGATTTGAGCGTGACAGATATACCCGAGCCAGACAAGACAGAGCGCTCTCTGCGGGAGTCAGGTATCATAAACAACTCTGAGGGTTACAGAGACACGGCAAAAGAGCTCAAAATTGACGTCCGACTACCGGGCGGGGTCGCATCATTAGCTTTACTTCAGGCGGCTCTCTCTCATACTCTTTGCGACCTGTACTTGAGAGAGCCATACTTTCTAGCCGCTGGTATCGAACAAACTGCTCTTGCGGGTGTCTCTGGGCCCCAGATGACACGCAGTTTGGTGAATATCGAATCGGTATTCTCTCAAGGTTTGTTATCCGTGGAAGATTCGACATTGCTGGCAGCCTAGCACTAATCCTGACATAGCCCGGCTGGAAGCTACTATTGATTGGAGAATCAAAACTGTCGAATTGTTGGAGGCGACTCGACCGTTAACGAGAGAATATATCCGAGGTGATGCCATGAAATTCATAGATGACTATGGGTTTCTGTTCAACCAAGATGATGCGGCAATTGAAGACCTTGTCACCCTTTTCGAGAGGTTTGCCATGATCGCCTTGAAGCTGTGGAAACGCAAGGCTACCATCAGAGTGCTTTCAAAACCTCACGAGTTTGCGGAGAATGGGTTTCAGTGGAAATCGGACGGCATGGAGAGCCAGGCCGATTCCAAGCCTTCATTGGGTCAGCGACTTCAGGGCCGCCCCATCGGTCTTTTGACCAGACCGCTGATTGTCGCCGAGCCAATCGCAGGTCCGGAACGGAAACATGACTACGTGGTCTGGATGAAGGCCGTGGCTTGGGTATCGGAGGAACAGTGAGGGAAGTGCACATACCGCAACGAGCAAGTGAGTCTGTTGGGGTAGCAGGTGGGGGTTTGTAGCGGCGCAGGGCAGAGAAAGGGCCGATTTGGGTGAATGATTCGCTGAGCTGCGACAAGACGAACCAACTTGCAGATGGAATCGCATGCCCTGGCAGGGGTATTTTATCTTCAATCACACTTTTTGCGGACTTGATTAATCGACTTCGAAATAATTTTGCCGACCAACCACTTTACCACTCGTATTCGCATTTATTGAGATTAGCAGCCCAAGTGGACGTCCAGATCCTCCTTGGTGACTGCAGCTGTGAGGTCACTTTGATCGTCCAACAGTTACGTGACCAATCCATGGCATGTATCGTAGCAATATCTACCGCAATCAGTGCTCATAGTATTGTTTCCTGTGACGGAATCGGCAACAGTTCTTCGTGATTACAAATGAAACTCGCGATCCGGGTCTTGTCGGTGATGGGAAGTAGCAGAGGTCAAGAATTACGCATGACTCAACCTCCAAACGTCAGCACCTATGAAAAAGATCTTAGAACGTAGCCCCTGATGGCTGAGCATACGCAATTATGCATATGAAATGATCAGCATATGATCTGCGTATTCATATGCATCGGCGGCACGCTCGTCAACAAGCTCTTCATCAAGTCATTCCTGTATTCAAAGGTGAAGAAGATGCATGAATAATCTAAAACAAAAGAGCCCTTCCACAGAAGCAGGCAGCTTAAAACAATAAACCAGTCTCTAACCCAAAAGCACGTTGATGTTGTCCCGAAAGATTAACAACATCCGAATTTCAATGCGATGTTTGCCCGTCGTGCCAATTCCGATATCTAAATTTCGTTAAATAGGTTCAATAATCTCTTAATCGTAAAAGTTAACCAATGACTCCTGAAGAATCGGTCGGACTGTTCTTTGCATATCGCCGAGGATCTCTCTTGACACGGGCCGAGCTCTGTTTGCGATTGTGCAAATGGACGTCTGATGGTATCCCCTGTCTTTCACGTTTGGCGATTTCTTCCCTAATAACTCTCTACTCCTTTGCTTGTATATTTTTTGGCACATAGAAATCTGGATTTCAGCTGCCTCGCACTTCATTCATGTCAATTTATAGGCTTTTAAAGTCGCCTTGGTCACTAACCTGACGGGAACGTTGTATTTTTGCTTCAAATATTGGACCGTTTCCTTGGCCGTCTGGTTTTCTTCCGCAGAGCCTAGTGACATCTTGTTCGCAAATGCCCCAATTTAGAGACATGTCGCAGCGATCAAGTAATCAGCAAAATATTACGCACAATTTAAAACCTAAAGGCAATTTCTTCAAAAATAACAAAAAAGATACTTCAACATTTTGTGCCATTTGATTCACGCAGGTTAGGAGTATAGGGTAGCGCAAACTCCGACAAAACCCGACAAATCAGTGGACCTCATGTTACACCCAGCTAACCGACTGTCTCGGAAGTTTAGAAAACGCGGCGAAAAAAGCAATTATTCTTCTCCACTACTTGTTCGCGACTCTTCACTTGAAAAGTCCTGTGAAACCCGTGTGCTAATCATGTGGAGGCGCTAGCTTGATTGAGTTTGATGCTACCTCCGCACGCCCCAAGCCTCATCGGTTTGCGCCCTTGGCGGGGGACGTTGGGAATTGTGATTCTAGTTCAAAGCAGGCTGAGAGCAAAGATTGAGCTGCGGTATGCCCCTGTTCTATGAACTTGTCGTAATTATGTCTCATATCTTAACGGCATTGACGCTCGTCTTACCGCCGGTCTCAGCACGTTGCACTGTCAGATTTTGGCCATGATTGAGTTTGCTTTTTCCCCGTCTCAGCTGATGACGAGTCTGGTGGTAATGGCGATAAGGTGACTGCAGCATCCTTGGGCCAATCACAGGCCAACTGCCGGGGTCATGCTCGAGCTAGGATGGGCTCTGGTGGAATGAGGGGCATTGGGGCGATGGGAAAATCTGCCCTCATCCATATTGTGCCAACCCAGCCTGGAACATGCATCGCCTGAAATTGGTGACGAAAGGGCAAGGCCCATTCTAGCCAGAAATCAGCCTCAAAAGCTGTCCCCTCTCCTCATCATCCAGAAACCATAACCCAAAAAATCAGCAAGTTCCCATTGCATCGAAGCCCCGCGAAGAGCGGCATTTGGGCTACGCTCTTCGGATCGTCTTTCATCTCCAATCCATCATCATGAAGGCAAACTCTCTTTTCAATGGCGCCAACCCCACAACCGAGCCTGGCGGGGGGCAAACCAAGCAAGAGACTTCCATCCTCTATCTACCCAACGAGATTCTGGGCCCCATCCTCGAACACCTCTATGATCCAAAGCCCTCGTGCGTTCTACAATACGCTGTCGTTTGCAAACGATTCTATCAACACATGTCCCCTATGATATACCGCCAGATTCACGTGCCGGAAGGGACGGAGCAGCTTGCAGGTTTATACAGAACTCTTGTGGAGAATCCATCCCTAGCCCATGAGTGCCAGGAGTTAAGCATTGTCCTCTACTCATAGCTTGAAGATGATTACAAGGCTCTCGAGGACATGATTCCCAGCTTCATCAATGCCACCTCGATCAGAATTCACAACAATCCCGAGCGAGGCTTCAACGATCACGCAATGCGCCTCGCTCAATCATGCGCGCTCGACATGACTTCTCTGCAGGACCTATGTTTATTCAGCGAGGGCTACGGAGACATGGTCTACGTCCAGGAAGCCATGGCTGCGCTGCAGTCAGCTACCTTGAGGAAGTTGACCATTGTAAACGGCCACATGTTCGACGCCATGTTGTGGCAGACCGACGAAGAAGATATGGAGCCGGACACTGAAGAGGTTTGTCGTCTTTTTTCCCTCCCCTCCCCTCCCTGGTCGAGTCATAATAAGTAACTCACGATAACCCTGTAGGATTTGGGAACCGCTACAATTTCCGAATTGGCTTTGGAGAAGTGGCAAGCATCGCCCGAAGCACTGGACAAGCTTCTGCTCTGGACAGAAGATTTAACAAGTTTCCGCTTGGATCACATATCCAACCCGATGGCCTTTTGCAGTCTCGGCATGATACGATCAATGCTGCTAAACCACAAGGATACCCTTGTGGAGCTGTCCCTCGGGTACATGGGCCCCGGGGGCGTAGCCGTGCATGATTTCACCGATTTCAAGGCTTTGCAAGTGCTGACGATCAACCAATTCCAAACAGGCTGGAATCACGATGGCGAGAACGGGCCCGCCCCTCTGGTTGGCCCTAACCTCAAAAAGTTTACCTGGGACTTCTACTCCCAAATGTTCCCGACGCAGTGGGGGGCCTTCACAGAAGACCACGCGCAGTGGGTGCGTGACTTTGCAACCGCCGCTGCCAGCAGACGCACGCCTGATTTGGAATTCGTCATTTCGTTCGATCCTGCCCTCCCATTCAGGAAAAGCCTGGGTTATCCTTGGGATAAGATGGACACATTGCATGATGAGTTCCACCGCCAAGGGGTAGTAATCACGTATAGCAAACCTCCACTCACAAGGGAGCAGTGGGAAGAATGGGGCCGGCCCTTTGAGGGCGACGAAGATCCGAATTACCAGCCCGTTGGGTTTCAGTTGATGTGATGCTCAGCTCAGAGCACGGTTCCATGGTTTTTATGGAGCGCGTTGCGGGTGTTGGAACCTTTTTTTGCCCTATTCAACCGTGTTTGCCCTGATTGACGCAGGAAGTGTGGCAACGATCTCTAGGTTCTAGCCTGGAGTCAATATTAGCAATGGGGCCATTATCACGAATGGAATAGGTACACCGAGGAACAGTTCACCTCTTTCCCCTCATTTTCCAAGATTTTCTCTTTTCCTTCACTCAGGAGGATTTTCGTTTGATATTTGCTGATGATACTTTACCCTGGACACTGAGTTAGAATAAGTAGGAAAAATATCGCGTTTGTTTTGCCTAGTTACACATCGTGTGCGAACAATTGGCCCACCCGATGGTAGTGGGGCGGAGATGATGATGTTGATGGCATCAATAGAGCGAAGACTCGAAGGAAGGCATTGACGACATCCATAATTCGCGTTCGCTCAATTACAACCGTTGGAGCCAACTGTAAGCATCATGGAGTCAGCCTTTTTTGAGCGCACTAACTCATTCAAGATAACTTCCATTCGCCCCATTGGCGTGTTGGTCTCCACTTACCCACAATAATTTGCGCAATTCAAGGGGAAAAAGACGAGGGAGCATTTCATCGTAAAGCTTTTGCCGCGGAAACAAAGCCAATGAATGCACCATACAAACTCGACAAGTGAAGGCCTTGGCGAGCGCGGCTGAGCTTGGCACCCAATAAGTAGCTCTCAAACGCTTGCCTATGCGACTTAAGACAACTTGAGGCAAAATTGACCTGCTTACGCGAGCGCATCGCCAAACTTCCAGATGTCAGCCACGGATAGTCAAGGTCCGCCGACCGAGGATAAGACAACTCACGACCATGACGTCGTCGAGCCCTCCAAGTACGACAAGCGCTGGATTCATCGAGCCCTAACGCCCAAGCGATGCCGATGGGACCCTGAGTCGCCGCCGCCATTCACTAATGGCCTCTGCGTGCTCTACGCGGCGGTACGTGCCCTGTCGCCGTAAGCATGAACCCTGCTGACCAACACCGCGTTGCACCCTAGTCCGCCGCCTTCACGGTCGCAAACCTCTACTACAACCAGCCCATTCTCAACATGATTGCGCAGACATTTGATGTTAGCTATGAGACCTCGTCGCAGGTCTCAACTTTGGCGCAGTCCGGCTATGCGGCTGGGCTTGTTTTTGTCCTCCCGCTCGGCGACATTCTAGAAAGGCGACTCTTGATTATCGGCTTGGTCTTTTTTACCGCTACTTTTGTAAGCTCGCGCCTGCATCAATCACCGTTCTACCCAAAAAAATGTTAATGTTGATACCTGCAATTAGTGGATCGGGCTCTGCGTCACGGACAATTTCACCGCATTTCGTGCTATTTCTTTCATCTGCAGCATCACAACCGTGACGCCTCAATTGATGGTTCCCCTCGTGGGTGACTTTGCGCCAGCCCGCCGAAAAGCGACTGCGCTTGCGGTCGTAGTCTCGGGACTGCTTATCGGAGTGCTCGTTGCCAGGCTGTTGGCTGGAGTGGTGGCCAACTACACAAGCTGGCGAAATATCTACTGGCTCGCCTGTGGCATGCAGTATATGCTTGGAATCCTATTGTTCTTTTTCTTACCAGACTATCCGTCGACGAACCCCAACGGCCTCAATTACTTCCGCGCCCTCTGGTCGATTCCATATATGCTCGTTACGGAGCCAGTACTCGCGCAGGCTTGCATTGTTGTTTTCCTGCTGTCTGGGGTATTCACTTCCTTCTGGACAACCCTCACATTCTTACTGGCCTCCGCTCCTTACAATTACTCGCCCTTGGACATTGGCTTGTTCTCGCTAATTGGAGTAGTCATCGTCATTGTGATCCCATTCGTCGGGACCTTTGTCGACCGCTTCGAGCCGTTGCTGTCCGCTTTAGGATCCCAATTGCTTGCACTCGCGTGTACCATAGTCGGAACATTCATTGGAAAATCTACCATTGCCGGTCCTATTGTCGAAGGGATCGGAATCGACGTCGGGTACCAAACTGTTCAAGTGGCCAACCGAGCCGCTGTATTCAACATCAACCCAAAGGCTCGGAATCGGCTCAACACAGCTTATATGGCGTCGGCGTTCGCTGGTCAGTTGACCGGAACTGCTGTTGGAAACAAGCTTTACGCGCAAGGTGGATGGAAGCTGAGTGGATACTACAATAGTAAGCCTGAATGCGTCAAAGTGATTGGAGAGTTTAGCTAACACGCGACAGTTGCTCTGGCTGGGGCATCGATTGTGGTCGCATTGCTTCGAGGACCGAATGCATCTGGTTGGCTAGGGTGGAGAGGCGGATTGAAGATACGAAAGGAAACGTAACTAAGTGTACTCGTGGCTTGCTGAATGATCTTCTCATGCAATTATCTGGGATTTTCAACATGATTACATCAGACTTGCTTCATGGTAGACTGCCGCGACTGGAAATTGCACTAAAAGCGCTCTGGAGCAAGTAGGACAAAAGTGTCAAGAAACGAAAAGTTATGCATGGGTGGCAGGCTGAAGAAATAGCCTTCATTATGGAGTTCAGGGACTTTGCTGTTGATCTAAACCATCTAATAGAACTGATTGATTGCTTAGCCGTCCGGGGCTATTCTAACCCAACCCAACCCAACCCTCGCTCGCGTTTGTAACCAATTCGACTCAGATTACGTTCTCACCAACATGATCCTGTTAAAAGCCAATCTACCACCGAGATAGAAATGGCGCAGAGTACAGTAAAGGCAGCCAGACCAGACCACAGCAGTGGTAAGTGAGTCTGTCAGCCTTCCTAGATCGGTACCACAGCATGTGGAAGTTGACAAAGCTCCCAGCCAACAGGGCCAACGGAGAAGCTGCAGTAAAGCCTGACTCCCAGTACAGAGGGCACGCAATAGACCAAGTCCACACGAGTAAGGCCGTTAGAACACGCGTAGCTGTATCTCCAATGAGGAGTGGCACTGTGCATCTTCCGCGAGCCTTGTCACCTAGCTGGTCCTTCAAGTCCTGCATCTGTATCGTGGTAAGGACCACACAGCCAATCAAACCACACCATTCCAATGTTGGTCTGGTAAGCGATAGGCCCATGGCTTGCGCGCCCACGCGACTCGCGCCAAAATTTGCGCTCATGATTAGTATAGCATTGCAAATATTCTTTCCCCACCATGGGTCGGCTGCGCCATTATCATAAAGCCATGTTGTAACCATAAAAACAACAGCTTCGGAAAATCCACCTAGCCACCAGCCGCTAGCAAGTGACAGCATGAGAATAGACCGAACATACCATCATTCAGCGTCTTCGACTTGTAGCTTTCCGGATGGTATGGCGCGCCAGGGCATATTAATCCTATCCTCCTCGATGGATTCGGGGTCTTTTTGGTTACTTAAATCGAAGTAAAAGATAAGAAGCCAAATGTACAGTGCCATGTGCATAAAAGCAGACAAGTGTTGTTGCCAGCTCGGCGAAGAACCTGATAAGAATTTGTCCGAGATGATGCCGAAAACACCAAACAGCATCACCGAAATGCCAGGTGCCTTGACGGTGGTCTCTGAGAGTAGGCAGGCAATGGAGAAGGCTTGGCGAAAGTCGGATATGGCTAAATTAAGCTACTGATCGGTCAGCCTTTTAGAATTGCGTTACAAGAGAAATTTTGCTTACGCCTGATGCAGCAGGTTTTGCAGCAATGCCAGTAGTCTTCAAAATTTGCGACTGGCTTGGAGTCTTAGACTCCGTCTCAGACACCAAAATGGAATGCATGATGGGCTAGTGAGAGAATGAGAGACTAAGGAGAAGTATTCGAGTGCGGAGTGGGTTGGTGAATGTTTACTGACCAAGGAATTAGAGTCTTAATAAATACTCGCATCAGTCTATCACTGAGAGCGTTGTCTCATGATTGAATGAGCTCATCAGGCTGTATCCATTCAAAAAGCCGTGGCGTGGCTAGAACCAGCGACATGGTGTGACATTGTGGGTAGTTGCTGATTGGACCCGTGTATTATGCACCTTTGTTACTAGGCGTCTTGATTCAAGGTGCATAGGCGTGCGCGATTAATTCGACAAGGCAGCCACTGTATACCGATTCGAGCCAATCAAATGAAGATATTCTTTTCGATCCGTGCTCATTTGCATTCGCCATTGGACCCTTTGTGGTCATATCACGGCATAGGTCAGCACAGACTGCATAAGACGACACAGAATCTACCACAATGGTGGCTGCATTTCGTAGCGACCGCAGCTCGTATCTTGATGTCGACCAACAGCAGGATGCATAGCCTCCACCACAGCCGAATTCCGCAGGTCCGACAACCGACCATGCCGGCTCCGAACTGCAGCGTAAGCCGGCTATTAGACGCAATGTGGAACTGTAAGAATGGAGAATTGCTGTTATGGTCTATTCAAGATTTTTCAATAGCTTTAATTGGCCGATTGTAGCTATGTGAGCTATTTTCTGGCTCTCGAGGTCTCCAATCAAGGAGCAACCGCTTTGCACTTTCGCGGACGGACGGCTCGGCTACGCCAGCTCTGCCAATAGCAGTGAGAGGCGAGCCACATTGACCGGCATCATAAGCACTAGGTCATGGCATGTGATGAAACCATCTCGGCTATCGTTGTATATCGGTGATGATGTTTAGGGAAATGGAATTTCGGACCGGCTATTAGTTTCAGCTGAAGGCAACTCGGGTATCAAATAATAGCCGAATACATTCGAGCTAAAGCTTTTGGGATAGCCTGTTATCAGCTGCATGGCGAGTGGAGACAGGAGGCCTCAAACCCTATGATGCCACTTGAGATGCGGCTGGGACAATGACACAGTAACGGCAGGAATATCTGTTCTTTTTTTTTTTTTTAATAAATACAGGCAGCTTCTATGTAATCCGTTGCCTAGAAAATACAATCAAGTTCTAGTGTGCTGTTATTATTATTATCATCCTTGAGGTCCAATATGGCCCAAGTCAACACAACAAGCTTTACATAGCAAGGTTCACACAGTTAGGCTGCAATACCCAATAGCCTGTTTCACACACAGTATCTCCAATAGCCTCATACAATACATCGGAGATAACCTTCTAGAAAAAACCTTCAATATGACCACTAATATAAAATGCCTGCCAAGACCAGCCTAGCCTCTTTCCCTCACCCTCATCCCTGCCTAGTGTGCTGTCATTTGCCACCCATATTCCCCCCATTCTTACCAGATGTATCGCGAGAAGCTGCTTATGGAATTTTGTCTCAAAGGATCAAACCTCCACAACTGTCTTCGCCACAGCCTTTGCCACCTCGAAAGTTCAACCAATGTCAGTTGTATTGCTTTGGTACCCGAGGGATTAAACCACCTTGCGTCATTCGATCGTAGATGCTGAGGGAACTGAAAATGTGGTCGGGCGTGCCGAACAGGCTGCAATGCATAATTGGCCGAGATGTTCTTGGCATGCTGACGCGTGCCGGTTTAGTAATAGTTGGAATTGAAAATTCTGCGCCGCTTGCTTTGCGACAGAGGATTCGACCGAGCTATCATCTCCTGTTCCAAAGCAGCATCTCAGAACAAATACACCAGTTTCCCAGCGCCAAACCACACACGTGGAAGACATCGCTCACTATCCGTTTGGTATCTTCGATGTTAATGCTGCCATAACGGACGGATAAAGCGACGAATCAATCATTCAGCAAGAGGGAAACACCATTGAGTCGTCAAAAGCCGATTGGCTTTTGCCTGGCGCACTGAAAACAAGTGTTACCGGGATATTGAGATCAATTCTTTTAGTTCCTTTGAAGAGGAACAGTTCAACAGAGTGAGTTGTGAACACATAGACTTTTCGGTCCATCGGTGCGATTGCCCTCGCACCAAACTATCAACTAAGAACCTATGCAAAATGAAAACCTTGATAGAAAAAGCATCAAAAAAGATGGCCAGCCAATTCCAACAGACAAGACTCATCCCAAACATCACTCAATTCATCACTCGCCAAAATGCCACGCGATAGATGCGTCAGTGTTACCGGGATATTAAGGGCTAAGTTGCAGGGACGCTCCGTCTTGTTTTGGCTCTGTTCAACATTTCATTCTTGCGTCCGCACAACAGTTAACAAGCCTATGTCAGGGATATTCACTACTGAACTGGCATTTGACTGACAGATGTAACAGTATTCAACGCTAATATGTTTTGTTCTAAGATAAAATGCTAGCTATATAATAGTTTAACTTTGCTTAGTTACTGCGAAATCTCATCATTAGATTTAAAGGTAAGCCAGAAAATACAAACGTCCCTTGAGGGACAAGATAGTACCCATTTTAACCCTGCGCAATACAAGGAATTCTCTTAGTTCTTCCATGAAACCCTTCATCAAAGTAACTTCGCAAACCGCCATAGACAGTTCGTGATACTCTATTTGGTATATAAGTTGCAGCCGCTTTGGATCGTCGACTGGCCCAGAGCTTTCATAAATGAACAATCATTTTGTATTTCATTTCATATCCTTCTCGACAAGGACAGCCTCTCTTTTGAGAAAGGCACAATTAGCAGTTTACTCAAAGGCAACTACGACAAGCACCAGAACGATTAGACGTTTATCAAGAATACATATGTGAGGTATCATGTGATAACACCGAATAGCTCATTCCTGGGCGCTTTCAATTGCTTTCTTCGCGTTTCAATACGCCGTGGCTGCTTTGAGGTTGGTGAGAATGTGGACCATAATAGTAACCCGGTTTCGCAGCACCGATTTCTGTCCTAGGAAATCTTGATTTTGTTGGGTGATGCAGATGTCGAGGACTTGAAATTGACACCGTCACCGAAAATGGCATGTTTCGACGCCACTCTTTCCAACTGAAGCGAGATGATTCCGCTCACAGCTCTCTGGATCCTTGTAAGGCCCTTCACTCACCGACTGACATTGACGTGAATAACTTCGTCTCCGTCTTCACTCTGCACGTAGCTGTGGACTATGGACCATCATATGACGGTGCATCCACTCCTAGATCAAAATCGACTGCATACTCTCAAGACGGTTCAACCTAGAACCAATTCTGAATCATGTGCTGTACAGTCGCAAAAAGCTTCGCACAGCAAAGATCAGTCGTCGGGGTTCATAGGATGAGCCTGCGTCATCAGACCGCCAGAGTTACATCAAGGAACTGAGCTGGCCGAGTGCAACTCCGGCGAGGATGTCAAACTGGATGGAGTTTCGTGGATATTTATATAGGAGCTCATTATAAGCGACGTCTGAGAGATTTTATTCAACGAGAACTGTTTCGGAAGGGAGATTCATTGCCTTTGTTCCCTTTCAATTTGAACAAGTCTTCATTTACACTAGTCTTGCTCAGATATAGCAATGTCTTTGTCTCTTAACTTGAAAGGCGTCATGAGCACAACATCGCCGACCGTATATCTTAACTCATTTAGTAAAGAACCAATAGGAATTCCATTCAATGTGCGCTTGTTGATCCATCCTCGTTCGAAGGAGGTTGCAGGAGGGAACGATCCTTTCGTTTTTCTTTCTGAAAAAGAATTAGTGGATAAAGTATCCATCAGACTCATTTGAGGTTCATTTAATGTTTCATTAGAAATGTTCCCGTAGAACCAGACGTGTTCATGAACTCCCTCGGTGTGTATTCCCGATCGCGCTAGGTCCTTCTACCATTTGATTTGCATCGCCACGGCTGCAAACACAATCAACAATCTCATCAGCAAACAACTCTCGAAGCCCACTATTAGCCCCATGTGAAAGAGTGTGAAATCTGGCACCGATTTTGCTACTGAACTGTTCGGCCTCATCAAGCGAAACCTTCCATAGGTCATATGCGACATCCATCTTCGCACAAAGCCATAGAGGCTTTCTTTGTTCCGAGGACCCAAATAAAACCTTGTGCATTTTACTAAGGAATTCAAAGCTGGATCTGTCGGTGACCTTGTACAACAGAATAAAGGCGTCGCCTGCCTTCACCAGTGGCTCCTGATCCAGAAGATCGACTGGCCGTACGAGCGTGCGAAGTTCAAGAACGGGGGCACCGTGTCTAACATAAAAGCTCGTTCGGTATTCCTTCTTTGCCTGTGCATCATAACTATCCCAGACTGCGGCAAGGGTGATCTGGAGTATCTGTTCAGCCGGCTAATTCCGAAACACGGCGGGGCTTACTTACGCCAGAGAGAATCTGGGTGCGACCAATATCTGGCGCCCCCAACACACTCACTTTAATCGGGTCTTGAGCTTTATCTGCGGTTTGATCCATTGTTCATGTTGAGATTAAATCTCTCAGTGGCATTTGGTGGCTATGCTGTCAGCTCAGGCAGCAGCGCCTAATTTATCCGTAGACATAAATCTGGTCACGTGTCATCACAGCCCGATTTTGCGTCATGTTCGTATTACAATTTTTTATGGTTACTGATGACTGGACTAACATGTCGGCTGCATGGTGTCACACTTTTTCTGGGCGCGGCATATGAAGGAAGGTTCGCTAGCTTCAAACACTAAATGCACAAAAAAAGTAATCGCTCGTGACTCAGGAAGCGCAGCTCATTCGATCCGACCACCATAGTCCAAATCATGGAGAAAGAAAAGGCTGGATCAGTGATGGCTTTTAACTATTGGCGATAACAATAGAAATCAATACCCCACGGCTCAGTATATAGTCATTAAATTTGAAATAATCAGTGTGAACGCGAATGCACAATTAGTGTCCGAACCGCTTTGCAAAGGCACATGGCCGAAGGTTCATGGCTGCGTTGATTAGAGCCTGGTGGATTAAACTCCATGCGCCTGCAGCTCTCCAACCTCGAATCTATGCACAAGGCTTCGAAAGGGATTCGGCGTCTGCGTATGAATTCAATTAAATGACTTTGGATGACTCGTGACCATGGACCGAAAAATTATGAACTGATATGAAGAGGAAATGCACACCCAGAAATCCCTAATAAAACATATCTCTGTGTATGGAAGTCATGAAATGATTGATAGAACTTGATGAAGACAGAGTAAATCTTCAAACTATGCTCATAACAAGTGTTCCTTTTTATTTTGGGTTAAAAAAGAAGGGGTTGGCTCAAACAGGTGATCCAGGAGGCAGGGCACCCAGGTAGCATACAAATAGTGCTCAACAATAATGCAAGCGAGGACATGGTCCGCTACAGTCACTGTTATCAGAGGATGCTGGACAGATCCCATTTCGCGGGTGTTTTTATGGCTAGATCCATCAGCTAGGCTGCTTCATCATATTGCATGATAGTCTGGGGAACGTTGTGTCCTAGTATTTCCCACCGTTGTCGCTGATATGATGCCGGCCGTGCTAGCGATATTGATGCATGATACCAGGTTTAAAGGATCAAAGCAGGCAATGTTTATTGTTACAATACCCTCGTGCTCAACCTGGGCGCCATTGGCTATGTGGAAGGGGACAAAAGTCTCGAGTCACAGCACACTATTCGAAGGAATAATAAGGGCCAATGCTGACAGCCTTTACATCTAATGAACAAATAAAGATTGACATTAGGGTTTTAAAGGGAAATGTAGTCAATATCACAAGTGATCCATTGCACAATGCCGTATTGTCTCAGTTTTGAGGCTAGTAGCGTGGTGTTGTCAGACTTTTGCTCTGTGACTCGAGTGCAAATGAAGCAGTCGTCAGCTCACATGTCAGCTTCGCTCCTGGGCAGGCCATAATGGTAGAAACGGTACATGAACCCCTGGCGATCCTACTACCCAGGTTCCGTTCATGGGGGAGTCGGCAATTTTATGCCGGGCCATGTAATCATAGACTTTGGGGGAGGTAAACGGCTGAGCTGATTTGAGAGAACTGCACCGGGCTATACCTAGTACAGTATAGAGTACCGTCCAACCTTGAAGCGAGCCTTGAAATTATGAGATGGTCATGACTGCACTAGATGGCCAGAATTGACGCCAGGTGCTCGCGTTCACCTTCAATCTTCGCATTTCTAGACTTCATGACGATTAGTCTCGGCCGACATGTATAGACTGAACCAGCTACAGCGATTGGAAAAAGGATCTATGCGACATATCAACCTCATTTCTCTTTTTTTATTTCTGGAATGAATCACAATCTTAGGGTCTGGAAGGATTCTACACACTCACTCTGACTTGGTGGTGTTCTGGTCGTATATTTTTTCCACAAACCAAATGCATCGCTTCCAGCTATTCCCCCACAGTTCTATCCGGAACATGCGTCAAAGGCCCGAATATCGTGCAGTTTATCTGACGGTGGATGCGATGCGATGGGGAGATGTGCGTTCCCCCGCATTTCCCCGTGCTCCATTCTAAACCTGGTCCGCACGGAAAACCGGCACGCTGGTGATCATTTGAACGCGTCTGCCAATCACAGACGCCTCCCGCACCCAAGATTATTGGGGGCATTGGGGGCACTGGAAATCTACGGCAGCTTATTGGCAGCTTGATGGATGTCACTAGGATCATGCTGAGGGGTCCGGGGGTTGATCCCTCAGTCCCAAGCCTACTTCAAAAGCGGCTGCTCTCCACATTGCAGCACTCACGTCACATAACGGCGAGATTAGGTTGGAAGTTTCTTGCTGGACCTTCCAACTTTAATTTGTGATATTTTTTCTCAGTAAAACATTCTCTATTGTTGTTCCAGAACACCCGCTGCGATGTTTTTCAAAAACTATCGCGTATACATCCTCACGTCGGTGGCGTACGTGGGATCGCTGCTATTTGGGTAAGCCACGCACTTGGCCAATTGGTGACGAGATGAGTAACAAAAGCAGATATGACACAGGGGTTATGGGCTCGGTTCTTGCTCTATCAAGCTTCAAGAAAGACTTTGGCTTGCCGACTGACAAGGGTGGATTCGCGACATCCAAGAATGCGCAGGTCTCATCCAATGTTGTTTCTCTTCTAACGGCAGGCTGCTTTTTCGGTGCCATCGCTGCTTCCTTTATCAATGACCGATTTGGACGTCGCTACTCTTTAATGTTCTTCTGTGTCATTTTTCTTGTTGGCGCTGCGATTCAGACTGGAGCCCATCACGCCATCGGCCAGATCTATGCCGGACGTGTCATTGCTGGACTCGGCATCGGTGGAATGAGCAGTATTACACCTGTGTTTGTCAGTGAAAACTGTCCGCCAAAGACTCGCGGGCGTGTATCTGGTCTCTTCCAAGAGTTTCTCGTCATCGGCAGCACCTTCGCCTATTGGCTGGACTACGGTGTATCGTTGCACATTGCTGAGAGCACCAAGCAATGGCGCATCCCGGTTGCAATTCAATTAATACCTGGTGGCATCATGCTCGTCGGGCTCTTATTCCTGACAGAGTCTCCCCGCTGGCTTATGAAGAAGGGTCGACAACAAGAGGCGCTTGAGGCGCTCGCCTACATCCGTAATGCCCCAGAAGACTCACAGGAAGTTCAAGAAGAGATCACCGAGATTCGTGTTGCGATTGAGGAGGAGCTGACACTCAGCGAAGGTGTCACTTGGAAGGAGTGCCTGCGACCCGGAAACCGATACAGGTTTTTCATCGCTTTCACCATCATGCTGTGCCAGCAATTCAGCGGCACCAACAGCATTGGATATTATGCTCCCGAGATTTTCGAGACAGTGGGAGTCAGCAGCACACACGCATCTCTGTTTGCCACCGGTGTTTACGGTACTGTAAAAGTTTTGACCACTGGCATTTTCCTCCTTATCGGCATTGATAAATGGGGTCGCCGAAACAGTTTGCTTGGCGGAGCCTTCTGGATGGCTGCCATGATGTTCATCATCGGCGCTGTGCTGGCAACTCATCCACCAAACACCGATAGCACCAAGGTCTCTTCTGCGTCTATTGCCATGGTGGCCATGATCTATCTGTATGTCATCGGGTACTCTGCATCATGGGGCCCCACACCTTGGGTCTATGTCTCTGAAGTAAGTGACCACCTACATTTCATCCTTCAACCCTTTGACCTCTAACAAATTTGGAAAGATTTTCCCAACCCGCCTGCGCGAGTATGGAGTTGGCCTTGCAGCTACGACACAGTGGTTGTTCAATTTCACCATCACCGAGATTACCCCCCGAGCTGTGAACCATATTGGCTGGCGCACCTTCCTCATGTTTGGTATTTTCTGTTTAGCCAATTTTGCTTTCATCTTCTTTTTCGTCAAGGAGACAAAGGGCAGAACCCTGGAAGATATGGATATTCTGTTTGGTACTGTGGCGGAGGAACAGCGCAAAGCGCACATTGAGCAGGCTTTTGACAAGGGAGTTGACCTGCAGCATCTTGAGCACGATTAAGGCATGGAGAACAATTACTAAGGCTTGGGTTGAATTTACAGCTTGCATTAAATCACACCTTCAGACTAAAGAAGGCCCAGTTTTTAGGATGCATCTAATGAAAGATGATCTAGTCTAATTTAGTATGCCCCAATCTAATGCTTATCATGACTCATAAAAACTCAAATCAAATACTTTTACTCCATCATTTTCTCCTTTTCATCGGCCGTTAGATCTGCCCCTGCTGTCTTCAGATCGATCGTCGCAAATAGGCAAAAGGAGGTGCAGGCCAGGCCCACACCAAGCCAAAATCCGACCTTGAATTGTTCGCTGAGATTATAGTGATCGCCGCGGTATTCCTTCACCACTGACTCCACAAGAGACGTGACACCGAGCCAAAATGCGATACCCAGAAACACAAGGCTGTTAATCAGGGCGCCACAGACGGCTTGGAGACGGGCTGGCAATACGGTGGTGATGTACACATTTGTGACGTTAAAGGAGATGTCAAGGCCAATAGTCGCGCCCAGCATAGCAGGGAAAATATAAGCCCAGTACAGCTTTGTGTTCGATTGCCCGTGTTCCGGTATTAGGGCGAATAGCAGAACGGAAAGAATGTATCCTACGCCAGAGATGATCAACAGCACTCTATTGGGCAGTCTGTGGAGGAAAAAGCCACCTAAAATGGAGAGTGTAAAACCGCCAGCGCATAGTGGAAAGAACCACACCGCTGTTTGCAATGGTGGCTGAGCAAGAACAGTTTGAACGCTATGATGAGTATCAGTATGGGTACCTTAGATTGGGAACACGAAAGGATCCGCGCAGGAGCCGAGGGGGACACTTACTAGTAGCTGGCATAGAACAGGAAAACTCCAAATGTGCCATATCCCAGGAATAAGGCAACTGTGATTCGCTTCATGTACTTGGGGCGGAACATTCCAGCAGGAAGAAGGGGTTGGGCAGATGCCCAGCCTTGTAAATAGACAGCGCCTATTAGGAAAAGCACACCGAGAATGAACGTGACGTAGATGTATGGCGTGCGCCAACCATCTGGGGCTCTGCCGCCATCGGTCAGTGCATACACGACGAGGGATAGCCCTGGCACAATGGTGAACAAGCCACCCCAATCCATCTTGGCAGTGGGATCCTCGGCTCCAAGGTTTCTGGGAATGGAAAACAGGCCAATTACGAAAATAGCAATGCTGAAAATGGCGTCAAACCAAAAGTACCATCTCCAGTCTAGTAACTGGGCAGACACAGCGCCAAGGACAATGCCGATGTAAAATCCGACGACTGTGAAAGCACCAAAGATTCCGAAAACGAGATTCTTTCGGGGCCCTGGGCGGTACGTCTGGCCCATGATGGCAAGAGTGGCGGGCAGGAAGGCGGAGTTACCAAGTCCCTGCATGGCTCGACACACAATAAGCAGTGTTGAATTCTTGGTGAAGCCACAGACGAGAGACCAGACACCAAGCCAGAGGAGGCCGCCGAGGAAGACCATGCGACCGCCGTACATTTCCGAAAGACGCGCAAATGGTAGCAACAGAATTGCTGTGGTGAAGCTGGTGACTTCAGATGGCCACGTTCTGGAAGGCTCTGGAATGCCAAGGGCTTCGGTGACGGAGGGCATGACAAGGTTGTAGCCGTCGACCGTGTACTCGCTCACAATGGCTGCGCCGACGACGGCAAGAACGAATCCCCATTCTTGAAAGTTGTTGGCGAACTCTGCCGGACGCTGTCGTCCAAGCATCTCGATCTCATTTTCATCAGGAAAACCCGCGGTGCGTTCTGTATCATGAGAGCTGGTGGTGGTGACAACCTCTGTGCTGACTGTGCAGGAATGGATTGATTCGCCCATGTTGGCGGTTTAATAAATAGACTAGAGATTGATGCTGTTCCCTGGCCATTCGTGGTATGTTGAAGACAGGATGTATGTACCTTTTAACCAGGATTGATAATACTGAGGGCTCAAGGATGGACTGGATGAAGCTAGGAGATATGGCAAGCCGAAGATGGTTCTATTTTGACATCTGAAGAGGAGACCCATTGCATAATAAGGGGAGACGTAAAGGGGCCTATCAAAATCTGCAAAACAAGCATGAGAGAGCCGGAGAGACTAGGCCAGGAGCAGAAAGAAACGGTGACACAAGTCCAAGCGCAAATGCCGAAAGACCAGCCCAGCGCTAGTTTGAGGGAGCCCACGGGGTCGCCTTGAAAGACGGACCAGGGTTGAGGTGGATTCATGGAGTCAGTGGCCAATAACACCATTGTGACCGCTACTTTCTTTCCCCCAATAAACTGCTTGCTTCCACTACCAGGAGAGCTTTTCAATAGCCGCATGCAGATGACGAATTGTTTCTATATACATCCAGATGACGAATTGTCGTTGTTGAATCTCGGCATTGTCGATGAAGAAAGGAGGCCATTCTTTCCGAAACCATCCCCATCCAGCACAAGCTAGGGCCGCCCCAGCCAGCCACGCAACGTCCTGTGGCCACATGAGTGGCTACCAGAGCACCCGAGGATCTGGCTGGGGGCCCAGCTGGCCAACTAGCCACGGCTAGCAGCGAGACTAGCCGCCACTCCAGCTCAGCCTCAGCCAATAGCCGAAAACATGGCACCGCTCCATTGGCTCGAATTTCTACACGGCTCGTTTGTGTCTCTTCGATTTAATGCGGCGCCGCACTTTGAATGGGCCCGCCGATTCAATAACGCGAGTCAAAAGAAACCCCAAACACACATTTCGCTTGTCTAGTCTCAATTTCCCCGCAATTGCCGTGCCCAGTGTGCTGGCTTTTGGGCTGCTACTGAATGAGCGGACTGGATGCCTCCCAGTGCAACGAGACAACCAGTACCGGCAAACGGGTACAGACCGCGTAGGAAGAGCAATACGTGGCCTGACACACGTCTGCCACACCGTGTCTCAGGCCTTCCACCCTTCAAACAACGAATCTTCTTGACCCTTCAATAGAAGCCACTAGCGGCAGCCATAGCGAGATCTGGCTTGGGCTAGCAGGGGCGCTGGAAATTCCCAGGTCTTCGGGACCCTGATCCGTAACGGGCTTAGGGTCGTTCTCCAAGGGCATGGGTTTGTGGATCCAAAGGCAGAGAAGAAGAAGGGGAAAAAAACATTTGTCGCGCACCCCACTCCCTCGTGCATATTTTAGCATTTCAAATTATCCAACATGCATCTCTAGACGGTTGGGGGCCAATGTGACAAGGAGTCACCGAAGGGGGTACCCCACGAGGCACACCCCTAAAACTGCAGCTCACTTATGATGCATCGTAAAGAAACAGAAGATCCCATTACTCCGTAGTATCCATCCTCCTGGATGCCTGTGCCATTTGCGAGAACTTATATGGCTCGAAATACAAAGGCAGTGATTAAGAGGAGCCAACTGGATTTGTCGCATGTGCATGTATTAATTCTCAACCAGGCAGAACACAGTTTATGAATGTAACGCCACTGTGTGGTGCAAATGTGTGAAACCAAGTGAAGAAACCGTCGATTAACTTTTCTGGATGCCTAACGCCAATTTAACTGCCGAACCGAACCAAGAGGCTAGACTGGTCTTGGCAGGCATTTTATATTGGTGGTGATATTGAAGGTTTTTCCAGAAGGTTATCTCCGATGTGTTGTATGAGGCTATTGTAGATACAGTGTGTGCAAAATGCTATTGGGTACTGCAGCCTAACTGTGTGAACCTTGCTGTGTAAAGCTTATTGTGTTGACTTTGGCGGTATTGGAACTCAAGGATGATGATAATAATAATGAATGCAACGCAGCCGAAAAAAATTTACGATTTTATAGACCCGAAGCTCGACGGCAATCCAAGGTCGGTGGAGATATGCCCAACTCCACCTTGGTGCACATAAGTGCAGCCAAGTCATTGTCAGAAGGCGCGCCAGCATCATCCGGAGCGATTTACAAGCGGGTCGGTAACTCCTGCGTGTTGATCCAGAGCTCGTTGTGATTCAAGTTTCGGTTCAGCGTGGTGCCCCCGAGGGTAAACTCAGTTCCTGTATTGGATACCACAACATTATCCGTCTAGTCATAATTCAAGTAGCCAGAGGAGGACAGGCCCCGAGCTGGTTTCAGTGCGTATTTGTATCAGGGTTGTTGTACTGGGACCCTCCGTTGTACTAGTCACCGGGTCGGTCGTCGTTTGTGTGAGTACGGATGATGAAGAAGTAATGGTCAGAGCGGTTGCCGCTTCGGTCGTTGTCGCCGTTGTGCTACTCGTCAAGACGCTTCCTGCTGATGTGGTTGTGATGGTCGCTGAAGCGCCCACTACTTCCATACGGACAATCGAGGTGGTAACCGGCTCTGTGGTCCTAAAGATATCCGGCACCACGGTGTGCTTGAAAGCTGTGGCAATCGAGGTAGCGATGCCAATCTTCGTGATGGTGACTATAGAAGTGATAGTCTTGGTCGTGACAAACACGGAGGTTGTGGGGGATTGCTTTGCGGTAAGTGTTCCAGCCATGGCACCAATGCACGAGCAGGCTGGTTGGAATTGCGCCGTGCCCAGGCAGCCCTTGGCACCGCCCGGCAAAGCGGTAGAGGATCCCGTCTTTGGATACCAGTTGGCGTCACTGCGTTTGCCCGGCAGGGCCGACACCCGTACCAGCACTGGTACTACCGGAACATTCACATTCATGATAATGGTAACCACGGAAGACACAGTTGTGGTCGCAGTCTGAACCAATGTTGTGACGGTTGAGTTGACCGGTTGCAGAATGGTATGGGTCAAGTGGTTGGGGGCAATTTGAGAGTGACTGTTTTGGCCGGCTTGGTTACGGTAACGGCCTTTGTTTGAACCACAGTGCTAAACAGGTCAGTATTGGTCTCCTTCAATATGTTTAATCCAGGTTTTGAAACTTACCGTGGGCAAAGCGTGACCGTCTTCTCCAAGAATGCCTCGCAGCTACGGCGAGCATTGACGGGGTTCGGCTATAATTGAAGTCGGGCTACTATTGGGAGCGAGAACAAAGTCAGGGCATCATACCGAGCTCAAACGCATGCTGGCCTTGCACGCAGGGGGTTATGATTGTCCAGGTACTGAGACTACAGTCGAAGCAAGAAGCCCCAGGGCTCCAACAAGCGTGATTGCCTTCATGATAGAGGTTGAGCTGCTGTGCAAGGGGGCCAATGGAGCCTCGCCCTACTGAGGAATAAGACTGGATATATAGCAATTATTTGTCACGCCGGCTGAAAAAATGAAACTGGCTCTGGAAATTGTTGGTTCAGCAAGACCGCGCTATAGCCTACCTGGACGTTGACTATTGGCACGGAATGGACTAGCACTCAATAGACCAGCAGTCCGTCGCTTGCCTATGGCTCTCATGCACAAGATTTATTCCCAGTAGTAGTGTGCTTACCTAGCTGCCTGACGCGTTATCATATCAGAAAAATATTCCTTGCTCTCTTGCCTCTCCACAGGGCTAACAAAACTGAAGGATTTTGGGATTGGCTGTGCAGATGGAGTAAGCCAATGTCTAAGTGTGGCCATGATGGTGGCGTTTCATTTCAATGCACTGCCAAAAAAAAGTGTACACGGCAGAAGCAGTGGCCAAAGCGCGGTCCAGACCATGCGCGATGAGCCCATTATCAAAAAGCTGCGCTGGCCGTGAGCTCCACAGTACAGGCGGTTTCTCAATAATCTCAATTGGCTACGCCGAATATAGATGAGATTAGTTTATGCTTAATGACTGCTATCTGGCGATCTCAGGGGCTTTATTTTCCCCTATCTCTCCAGTAGTGCCTTGACTAAGCCCGTTTTCTTCTGGAACCGCAAACCACGCGCCAGTCGTAGGAAAGCGCACCACAGTGAAGCCACAGTATAAGCCCGAACCATCTCATTGATCAGATCCATCGGCATGCTCTCCTCAATCTCTGTTCTTCAGGGAGATTAAACGGATCAGTGAGGCCAGTCAGAGTTCCTCTGGATCAATATGTAGAATCCAAGCCTACATCAAGACTCAGCCGAATTCCAATTTAGTGTGCCAATCGCGTGATGAGAACGCGATGCCCTCATGTCGTGGCCGCTGTAGCGATCGCTTCCTGCGAATCCCTAAGCCAAATGCAGAAACAACTCATCACAGCCATAAAACACCATTGACGCCCCAGCTCTCCGTTTGCTCCGCTGCCCATAAATCGCAACTCGCCCAGGTTCTTCTTGCTGCTGAACGCCTTGCTTTGGGCCCACACGGCGACAACCTCGTGCCCTTCCGAGGTGAAGCCTTCCCTGCGGCCGCCTTTTGCGCCCTCGGTTTCAGGGTTTTCCAGTCGCACCAGTTTCCATCCTTTGCTTCCCTGGCCTATGCTCTTGACTTCGGCTCCACGGGTGTGGCGCCACTCGAACCGTTCGACGTGGCGTTTCTCGCCCTCCCCCACAGCCACGCCGAACCAAAACGTGCCGCTCTTGAGATTCCGCATGTGCCTCACGATTTCCTTGCATGCATCAACCCCGGCATCTGGGATGGGCGGCAGATCAACAACAAAGTGATCCGATCCTTTCTTTTCCTCTGCAGCTGTAACGAGAATCGGGCCATCTTCAGTTGGCCCTTCGTGCAGTGTCATTTTTCCGAAATAGCCGTCTGCATTGAGGGTGTAATTTGGCTCTGCGTCGGGTTCACTGACAAAGACGAGAATTTTGCGCGAAAAGGGCCCATTGGAGGTGAGGCTAAGCCGCTGGGGGAAGACGCTTTCTGTCATTTCTGCTGGGTCGTCAATTCTGGATGGTTCCTTGATGTTTACAGTTTCAATGGTTGCTATCGGTGCGGATTTAGGATTGCAAAGTTGACTCAACTAACCAGAGGGCCGCGTACTACTTCATGTACAAATTGTGGATTCAAACAGAGTTTGCTCATCCATGTAGCAAACCCACCACTGGGTTTTGGGTCACGCATTGATTGGGCGGGTGTTCGTCTGAGCTAATGCGTTAGCCTATTATTGGCATGATCACTCGCATGGGCCATAGTAATATTGCTCGATTCGGAAGCTGCCTAGACAAGGGGGAGTCGTCGAATCCTTCGTATCCCCAGCCTTCATTTTGATGATGACCTCTGACGCGATCCCTGGTAGCAAGCCCACGTAACCCATGGTCCAAGCTTTGGAGGTCGGATCACGTGCGGCCACCTGGTTGACAGAGTCCTATTACGGTCTAGGGTAGCGAATCAATTTATCGATGTTGGATTTATGATTCAGGCTAGAATGGGCCTGAATCATATTTTGCCAAGCCCGTAATAGATTACTAGAACCAGATATTGAATCGCCTTGACTATATTTCCTTAATTTCTTCTACCTTGACTTCTTACACTCCTTTGCGCGCGAGCGTCTTCCATTGCTCACCTTGCACCTCAAACTATCCCTAATGCACCGTTTTCATAAACAATCACACCTTTCACAAGCTCAAATCCAAACTATTAGAAGGATTCTCTTACCCTCTGAGAAACTCTGCCACCTTCTGTGCCAAAAGGGCGCGGATTGGGTAAGTGGGATGTAGACTGTTGAGCCACAAATACTGATCCACCGCATAAGTGCAATTGTCCCACTTGGTGTCAATTCGTAGCGTTCCACTGTTCCTTTCAGCTTCGAAAGTATATCCACCAGATACTATGGGGACTCAGCTTTTATACGCCTCGCAATAAGTTGTTGTGTTTTGGCAATATTCCGTCTGGGTGAAGTTTTCTTGATAGTCAATGACTTTGAACAGACCGTGCGCATCGAACTGGAACACCTTGGTATCATTGTGACCACTCAAAATTCTGTGCCAATTGTTTTGCTCCTTGGTTCCACAGATCAGTGGCGTTTTTGGCCAAAGGAATCGGGGTTGATGCTTGGCTGGACTGAGTTACTCGGGGAACCTTTTTCATAAACGGTACATTTATAGAAAGAGAATTGCGGGCATCGTACGAGTAAAGCTCTTCGACGAGAGATGTGTGGGTAAGTCCCGGGGTAACTGGATGACGCAGTTAAGGTCACAGTCAGGGTAGCAGCTGCTAGGGGTCTTCTTGTTGTAATAATGATCGTTGTTCTATCTATTCTAGCTGAATGAGGCCCCTTTTGGTGTTTGGAAGAGGGTCACGTGATACCCTCAATCTCGCTTCCTACCGTGTTCACACCAGGCACCTAGCCGGCGCCTTAGGCCTCGATGACCGTAATCCCTTTGGTCAATTCAACGTTCCAACAAGATGTGTGGCGCTCAAAAATGAGAGACTGAATTCCAGAAGAATCTTTAGGAGGTAGGAATTGGCAACATCTCTGATGCCAATCCAGATGGCAAAAGGCGTACTGCCAGATGACCACACTGTACCATTTCCATAAAATGAAATAAATTTGTCCTTGATATGACTGACAATATCGTAGCCACTGTCTACCACTAGATTTTCAACAGTGGAACAGCCAACGGCTAAGTCGTATGTAAAAAGAACGGATTCATTGTACTGGACGGTCAGAAAGTCGGCCCAATTGGGGCCATTCGCGCTTGTCCTGCCTGGATACTTCGGATTTCCGAGCGGATTGGCAACGGATGGCTGCGATTTGCTGGGATCGGACCCCGTTTTCGAATACCAGTCGCCACTGAAACTGTGTTATGCAAAAGAGAAACCCTGTAGCTAAGGGCTAATCATCTTACAGCACAAAAGCTGTCTTCAAGTTATCAAAGCTTGGCCAGTAAGTACTTTGTGCAACACGGGGAAGTCCCGATGGCCAAATTGCGGACTCCATATGGCATAAGAAAAAGCCTAGGGCAACTTGATAGAAACACATGTTTGTGACAATTGATTCAGATGTTCAAGGATATCTAACTTCGGGAATCACTTGAAAAGTAGTTGTTCTTGTAGGATTCTTGAACATGGAACCCATTGATTGCTAGATTCACTCATTGGAGCAATTATCGTTACCTCGATGAGAAAACTTCGTTGGCTAATAATAGTATCGGACTGAGAATTGGCCCGAGAACTGTCCCTAGCATCCCATAGTTCCAACACGCGTTTAATTTCAAGACTAAATCTGCATGGATTAGACTTACATCAGAGGAATATTTTCGGGCTTTGCATTGAGAGGTTATTAAGCGGGCGTTGAATGCAAAATAATCACCCTCATCGCGACGCGTCTCTAAGGCCGATCTGGCAAACTGCCATGGTAATGACCACCTCGCGCAAACTCTTTCGCAAAAATTCTTCAACATAAAATTTGCGACGAAATTTTTTCCGCTTTGTAAACTTGATTGTCTGTCGAATATTTTTTATTTTCATTCCCCGTTGCATCATTTGCCGGGTAAACTCATGGCTATGTTCGGGTTTCCAAAACTGTCTCGGGATCTTGGTTTAGCTTCAATCCACGATAAATTAGATCACATACAGTGTCTACTCAATATACTTAGATGATCATTTTGAAAAGGGTTGGTCGTTCAAGTAGCTGGGTTTAAATTATTCACTGTGCACAGATGGCCAAGCCCGTTATGCGCTCCGTTTAGTCAGTTGAGTGGCTTTTGACTCTCCTACATGGTTCGATATTTCTTGCTATTCAAAAAAGGGATATAACTCATTCTATGTAATTGGTCATGCATCTGAATCCCTGATGGGTACAAAATACACCCGTTTAGAATAACCTTCCGACCGACTTCGCGAAGAATGACTTGGCATTGAGTGAACATTGCAGAGAGTAAGCAAGGATGAATTGGGTCCGAATTCCACGATAAAAGTGGCGACAAGCTGCGCCGAGCTTCTCAATGAAGACCACCCAAGACAGGCGTGAGACATTTTTTGGCTTCATCGTGACCGGGTTGGTCAAGATGGAACCTATGATTAAACATCGACGTCTGGCATAAGGCATGTCTTGCACTGGTTGACACTACCAGCAGAAATTAGAAGGGATATCTCCTTTGTTGGGTCGACACATTTACTTCATTACTTCAGGATGGCGCATTTAGATTGTCGATCACTTCAGCCGCACCTCAACTTTAATTCTTGGCATAATTATTTAAATCATCAAGAAACCCGCAATTATAAGACCACTGGATGAGCTATCCTTCATATCATTGCGTAATTTCCTCTCAAAAACACCATGAAGCTTTATCCACTATTCCTAGCCATGATCAGCCTGTCTCAGGCTGAAGAATGCCGCAAATTCAAGTGTCCGGCAAAATACGGAACATGCAACGATTGCGTCAGAGTTTACAATAAGATCAAGCCCATTACTCGAAACGTCTGCGGCGACTACAACGAAGAAAAATGTCGCAAAATCTACAATGGTCCCAATGGGCTATGTGATGATGGATGCAACAGTTGCATATGCGGACCATCCGGTGTCGCTTCGACGTTGATAGCATGCTCTGCATATAACTACGAGACATGCCGACTGAACTACCCAAGGCCATGGCCATGTCGAGGTAGCACATGCGAGTGTACCCCGTGTGGCATCGCCTTCTCGCAATAGCATTCTGATTGAAGGGCCCTGCACGATGCTGATACTTGTACAAGCCGTCAAATGAGTGCGTCAAAATCGCAGTTTGTATGCTATGTCGGCAAGAAACAGGAAGGATATAGGTGCAGCGATCAACTGTGGTCGGAGTACAAGAAGACTGAGCCTTATGACTGGTTTCACTTAGACCTTACTCTGTTGTTGATCCTACTCAGAAAGATCTGAGCTTGTACTGATATTCGGCTCATCCCCAAATGAGTAGCTATCATTATTTAGACTGTTCTTGACTACTTCGTCGCATGAAAAAAAAAAGTAAAATTGGCGAAGCCCTCCGTTTACGTACCAAAAATGAATGACGTATTCGAGCACGGTGACTTTCTGGCATGGCTTCACAAAGCTGTGCCTATCACTGTAAGCCTGAAAAGAGGGCGCAGAATTTTCTAGCATGGAAGATATGATGTATGTGAGAGAACTCAGTGCCGTGCCTAAAATTACCATGCCGAGCCGGAGCGGGGAACCTCCGGGAGGGCGATCAGAGCAGCTGCACTCATCTGGTGCTATTGGTGTACTCAAAGCCGGCTGTCATATTTCTATATTGAGTGTCATACCAAGGCCATGTGGTGATCAGAATATCGAACTTTGGCCTGTATTTATGCCACCTTGCACTGGGAGATATTCTTGGAACTGCGTCATCCGGCAGTTCTTAGTTTGAGTGAGGGATAGTGTAAGAACCTAAAGGCCTGATCGCGCGTCTCAGTGCACCCGATGCGGCCATGGAAAGTACATGATGATTTCAGTGGATATGCGAAGCGAACATTAGAGGCGCAAAGAGCGTGGACTTTTGCCATGGAAATTGCTGTGGTGTTACCAAGTTGAATTAGCGCTAAAAATGGATTGCCTTCACAATTTTGATCGCGATCTCTCTATGAGGCAAACCAAGACATGTCTCAAATCCGCCATCCCAGATGCAGCGCTCTCCAAACAGTACAGCGTGGCAAGGCCAGTGGCCTCATAAGCTGACAGTTTCAATATTGGCCTGTCCGCCAGATCAGCATTTCCATGCAAACCACTGGAATCATTCTCTATTTATTTGTAACGGAATGCTCTATAGATGAGAATCGTTACCAGTTGCACCCCAACGTGCAGCTTGGTTCACCTTTAGGCCGTGTCTTATCTGATCAAATTATTAGGCTCCAGTTTTGGCCCGAAGTGTACTTTGGTTCGGTGGTTCGCACGCGCAAAATGGACTTTGGTGATTGCCAAGACATGGCGCGGGCTGTTACTGGCTGAGGTGGTGAGAATCAGCCTTGAAGCAGGCCCGGACGGAGCATGATGCACTACCAGGCAATGCTGCATTAGGACAGGACTGGAACTTCTGTCTGGACTGATCTTGGGCATCTCTTTCAGCTAACTGATTGACATCGGAAGTCTTCCCCGACAGTCCGGCACCTCGACAATCCCGGAGCCGATGGTCCTTGCCCAACTCCTGACTGCCATTCCCATCATTGACCCAAATAACCCTCACCGCATAAACAAGAGGCGGACCCTGGCCCAGCCTTGCTTATGCTTATTTTTTGTGCTGTCCGCAGCCCGATCCACAATTAGATCTTCCTAGCACTGCCACTGCCATCCCCACGCGTGGGCCTCTCTTCAGCTCACACTCACCGCGGGCTGCTGACGGGCTTGTCGTAGCGGCATCCAGTCCTCCCCAGTGCAGCGCGCTTTCATCTAATACGCTGCCTTATATCGTACGATTGTGTGGCCGAGTAGTAAACCGCACAGAACGGAGCCAGCACAGCCGTGAGGCTCTTGGCATCAACCACGATGCGCGATGGTCGCCAGTTCCCGTCTTTCATAATAAGGAGGTGCGTGGGCCCAAACCACCCAAATAGTGTTCATTACCAACAGCAGCAGGCTTATGCACTCCTCTGCGAGGGAGTGCTGTTCAAATTCCATTGTCAATATGCTTGTGAATATCGCAGCCCTTTTGCTGTCATGCAACATTGCTCATGCGTTGCCGTACGGAAATGGCACAGAGCCTGGCTCGAAAGGCCTGCAATGGAAGGACTGCCCAAAGGCTTTCTTGGAAGTCGCTTCAGCAGGCCAAGTATGGAATGCACGGTCATCAACGCCCCTCTCGACTATACAGACTCCAATTCCGAGCCTCTCCCTCTTATTCTAGTGAGGAGCAAGGCAACTAAGAAGCCATCGAAAGGATCTATTCTCTATGATCCCGGCGGGCCTGGAGTATCCAGCCTCGAGGCCGTGCTTCTCGGGGGATCCGGCCTCGTTCAGCAAGTCAACCCTCATTAAAATCACGGTACCGTACTAACTGAGCAGGGATTTGGGAGGCCATTTTGATGTCATTGGATTTGACCCCAGGTGAGTTTGTCCAACTTCTGAATACATTGCCACACCAGACTGATTCTATTTTCAGAGGCGTCGGCACAACTATCCCATTCAACTGCCCGACTCCCGATAACACCACGGTCCCGAGCGTCTTCCAACGCACCGAAATTACCGTCAATGTACCACACACGGACTTGTACGAAAACCTGTTTCAGACCTGAGACGTCACGACAAAGCTGGTCGAGGGATGCTACAAAGCCATCAAGAAAATGGGACGGTTTCTTTCGACGGCATTCGTGGCACGCGACATGTTTGAAATAGTCGATACCCTGGACGAGGGCGGCAACATTAGATATCGGGGAGTCTCGTATGGCGCTACGCTGGGACAGATCTTCGCAGCTATGTTCCCCGATCGCATTGAGCGAATGCTTTTAGACAGTGTTCAGTTGGCGCCGGATTACTACACAGGCTATTCCCTCACATCGGCGCTCGACTCGAACCGCGCTCTTGTTCACGGCTTCAAGCAATGCATCAAGGCCGGAGAGGCTAGATGCCCATTGGCTGGTTTTGCCGACACCGCAGAGGACTTGATGTTTGCCTATGCAACCCTTCTTCAATCTCTTCTGGATAACCCAAGTAATGACAATGGCGTAGTTTGCCTAGCACTTAAATCGAAAGTCTTCGACCTGCTCTACTCTCCATCCAAGCTGATCCAAGCCCTCAAGCTCATTGAGTATGGCTGTCAGGGCGACTTCATCGGGCTTCGGGAGTACGAGGCGAGCTTGCCCCTCAGCGGCGTGAGTGCTACTGAAGCAAGCGGTGAGCCCCAGGCTATTATCGGCATCACTTGCATCGACAGTCCTTTGCGCGCTGACTCCCCCGAGGACCTGTCCGGTCTCATGGCGGCCATGTCCGAGATTATTCCATTCCCTGACCTGCCCCTCGCCCCAGCTACCTGTGCCCAGTGGAAGTTTGATGCAGCCGAGCGGTAGGATGGCCGGTTCAGGAACATCACCACGAGCTACCCCATCATGTTTGCCAACGGCCCGTACGACCCCATTACCTCCTACTTGGCTTCTATTCCATTCAAGGGTAGCACCGTGTTGAGGCACAACGGATTCGGAGTGAGTTGTCCCATGTGATAAGCGGAAGCGACTAAGCTAACTTGAGAACAGCATGGCGTGACGGCCCATCCATCGAACTGTACCAATGAATGCTGCGATTGCTGCCTACTTTGAGGATGGAACATTGCCCGAGAACGGGGACACATGCGAGCCCAACGAGAATGTGGTCCTATTTGCACTTGAGCAAGCCGCTCAGGCTTCCGTTTAGTATTAATTCCAGAGTGTATGGGTCAATCCGTGGGGAATTGTCGTCCTCTCTACATTTTAGGACATATTTTTGCATAGGGAGCGCTGAAACATGATGAAGGCGAAACTGGATGAATCCAAAATTTAGTCGCGGGAGAATAGGGCGAGATTGAGTTGTTTTCGGAGATAAGGAGCCTCAAAAGAATGGATTCTTAGTGCACAGTAAAATCCAAGCTTGTGGAGGCAAAAACTTTCGTTGTTTATCCGTGATCGTGAGAATCAAGTTGATGTCAATGGCTGTTTTTGGTCTAGCGCCGATCGTCTGGAGTTGCTGAGGCAAATGCGGTCTACGGCCCGATTCTCGCTAAGGTGCAGTCTTTCAAAAATATGAAGCTATCCCAAACCAAGCCTTACAACGTTGACAACTAGCGGGATCTCTTTGACAAGACATGCAGACCGCTTGATATCGAGGCAGGTACGAAGGCACAGCTGAGAAATCACGAAATTTATCCATATGACAGCCGCCTCTTAGCCCCCGAGCACCTTCGCGACCCCGGCCTCATGGATGCACTCAAAGGGTCCAAGGGAACCTATGGAATTATCATGACTCTGCCAGGCGCATCGCATGGTTCTGGAAAGAATACATCAGCAAATACCGGATGGAGAAGGGCAGTCCGCATGGTAGCCGCCGCAGACGCCACTGGACTCCGGAAACTCGCTTCAGACATGGGCGCATACATGAATAAGATGAGGATATATTGTAATTGTTGCAACTTCTGAGCTAGCCCACGTGTTCCAGGCTAGTGTTAATGAGGAGAATTGGACCCAGCAGCTTTGGGGCAACTACGTCAAACTTTCAGCCATCTAGGCTCAATACGATCCAAAGATGGTGTTTCGGCAGACTCCCTGAATCAATACCCACTACATGCAGTCTGTCAATGGGTGAGCATGCTTTGTTCTCCCCCCCCACTCTCCCTTGGCTCCTTGTGCTAGACCACGACAAGCGATCGAGTTGCCGCAGCAGACCCAGTAGCAGACGCACAGTTCCTCTTTGGTTTGTTGGAGTTGATTGGAACCCGGTTCCTAGCTGAAGGAACCCGGGTCGAGTTGCAGTTTGAAGCAGCATATGCGGTCATATTTGCGGAAGGGTATGATGCTCCGGGCTGCAAGTTTATATTTGACTCGACCGTGCTTCTATGATGTAGTGCTGTTAAAGGCTACTGGGCTTAATGCCCAATAGGAGTAGCTAGATGCTAGCTTGTTAAGACATCTTCGAGATTAAGATGACGAAAATATTTCCCCTTACTTAATAAAGAGCCCTTCTCCAAGCTGAGCCCGATGATAATGACTGTCTCGGCTTTTGTAGCTTTATCCCCTTTCAGCCAATGACCCCAACACCACCTCCATGCTATGCTTTTATCACAGTGATCGGATGACTCTTTTTGACAGATGCAATCTCGCATACTGGATTAAGAATGCATCAATACCGTCACTTTTGATCGAACGATTCTAGGTAATGTACGACCAAACCCCAACCTCTGAGTGATTATGGCTCTAACACTTTTCACAAGTTAGCTTGGTCAAGATAACGACAGATTCTAGCAGAAGAATAATGCTTAAAGCCCCTCCAAGACCTTATATTTAATGGAACATATTTATTTGGGTACTACCTTCATTTACTTGACCATAATGCCAAGGCCTGTGGTCTTTTGGCAATGGCTCCATACAACAGATTGTCAGAGTGGCAATGGTTCAACTTGTTAGCACTACCGACAACACAGAGGTGCAATCTTCACGAAGGTCATCAGGCTCACGAGACGCAGGATTGAAATTTCATTCACATCAATACGCAAGACTCCGTAACAGCTCTAATTATGCCAGTTCAACAACCACAAGCATCCCTTGTGCATGCCCTCTTCAGTCCTTTCCCACCCACCCTCTCTCTGCGACCAGGAGAGTACCGCTAGGATACTTGCGCGTCGGCTCGGCTCAATCTCTTGGTCCCAACCCTTGGCAATCTAGCAATAGGCTAGTAATGAGGCAAAGAGTGACCTCGGGACTAGAAACGCGGGAGCCTGGGAGGCCAACTTGCGCTATGGTATCGCCCCTCGCGCCCTCCGTTCGCTCGCTGCAGATATAACATGTCTCATGTTTAGGGATATCTAGGGCCTCACGAAGCATCTCGGCGGCAGGGCCTTTGCCAAAGTCCCCGCGCGTAATGTCGATAGATGTGGTGCCGGCGACGACGATGGTTTTGTCTGGCAGACGTTCTCGCAGCTCTTCGCAAATGGTGGTGCGCTTCTCAAAGTCGGGGTCCCACTCTCGCTTGACTTGGAGAGACTTATTCCGGTCGAAGGGAGAGTAGGTGATCTGTCCATCGTAGTACTTTATGCAATCGTCCATGTTTCTGTTGGGCACTAATCCGGTGTCGCGCAAGATCTCCCGCAAGTGCTTCTCAACGTCCAGTTGCTCGATTCCGTTGAATTTTCCCGGCATCTCGAGTCGCCAGGCATTGCCCTCGTACTACAAGAACCTAGTGCCGTTTTCGGGCATCAAGTAGAGGTTAGGGAGGTTAGCTTCTGCAGGCAACCTTGAGACGACGATGTTTTGGACGTCGGCCTGGCGGACGCCCGTGAGGATGGCGACGCGGGTCCACGCCAGCAGCATGGTGAGGGATTCGGCCATGGCCGGGCTGATGGGTTCTCCTCCGTTGGTGAGCACATCATTGACGCTGAAGAAGACGAGTGACAGTTTTACGCCAACGCGGAACGACATAATGCGTATGATTGAGATGAATGTCTGAAGATGCGGTAGCGAGCAAGATGGTGATGCATGCGCGGGGAGATGCGAAGTCTGTTCTCTGCGCAGATAAAAAAAAATGTCTGTAGCAGAGTCGTTGGGGTTGTGTTGGTGTTGACGATGGCTCAGTCTGGTCGGGCAGTGGGTGCGTCTACGACACGACTCACGTGGCCTGCTTCACCCAGTGCAGGAGCAACAGGCACATCTTGTGGATGACACCCATGTTAGCCGTGCAGCTGAAACCGCTGGACTGGTTCTGATTTGCGATCATTCGCAGAGACTAGAAGCTGAAAGAGGCAGTCAATCAACAGCTTTCAGATGTCCTTTTCGTGCAGCAGCCAATGAGAGTGGATGTGTGCCTACGCCAGACCGCTCCAGTGCCCTGCATGTGTGTGTGCATCGTGCTTACGACGCTGCATCTCGCCCGTCTCGCCCGTCTCGCGTGCCAGATTCCATATCGCACCTGTAGATTTCTGCACCTTTATTTTATTTTGGTGCATCCTTCAACAGGCAACCTTGCACCGCAATCTGGAGATACCGCGGCCTTATCGGGCACTGATGATGGCATCAAAAAAAGCAATCGCGTCTGTTTCGGTTTAGCGCGACGCCAGCACAGCAAGCCACAATGTCTTCACCACTTGATGCCTGGCGCACCGCAATCAGGCACCGCTGACCGCCCTGCATCTCAAACTCTTACCAGCCTCCCTCGCAGCATCCGGACAACCAAAAAATTCCAGTCTGGCGAGAAAATAGACGACGTCGCCAGCTCCTCGGCAATTGAGGACCCAGAGACCGCCTCTCATGCTTCCCACCTCGCCTGCCCGCAGCAGCCGCCCGCCCTCACGTGATACAAAGGTAACAGCAGACCGACGCGCACGCCGTGTCCCGTCTCCAGCCATCAGGCCTTGATTGTTGACAGCCTCGCTCCAGCACGAGTACTCGCGCATCTCAATCGGGTCGACCCGCCTGAGTTACAGCGGAAACCAGCCCGCGGGTAGCATCAACACCTATCTGGCCCCGAATCTAGGGCTAGAGGAGACTGAAAATGGTTAGAGCCTAATAGTGCCCGTCAAGAAGCGCGTTAACTCATACAAATCCCAGAACGCAAGCAGCGCCAGGCCCTAGAGTGGCTCTCTGCCCGCTCTCCAACTGGCCACTACAACAGAGTCCGCAAGGTTTGCCTGGACGGTACCGGCCAGTGGTTCTTGCAGTCAGATGAATTCCATTCCTGGATGAGGAGCGACCACAGTTTCATGTGGCTGCACGGCCCCGTTGGCTGTGGCAAAACTATTTTGAGGTACTGCACACGCGGCCAAGAGTCAGACTTGCGAAAATATCTAACCGTTTTAGCTCAACTATCATCGATACCCTCCAGGCGCGCTGCCGGCACGCTCAGCGTGAGGCTTCCTTGAGCTTCTTTTTCTTTGACTTCAACGACCCCACGGAGCAGCAAGTTGGAAACTTGTTGAAAACCCTCATCAAGGATCTTTGTTCCACTGGCGGTGTCTTTCCTGCGCCAGTGCTCGCGTTATGTGACAAGTATAAGCTCACGCCCCCTCCAACGTCGGTATTACTAAACACCTTCTTGACTTCATACAACCCATCAAAAGACAACTACATCGTCATAGATGCCCTCGATGAGTGTGGTGTGAGGCACAAAAAGGCACGTTTCTTGAAGATGAGAGAAGAGTTGATGGATACCATCCAACAGATCAGCAACGCAGGGAAGAACCTCCATGTTTTGGTTACCAGTCGAGATGGCACGCCAACAGAACAGATTGATGATATCCTCCGCAAAATCATGCAGACACCAACTTTGAAGGCATTCGACGTGCTCCTGGAGAGCGCAAAGGCCGACGAGGACATTGAAAAGGTCATCGATGCGAGATTCTGTGTCGGATCAAGCATTTGGCAAGGCATGGACGCCTCACTTCTCACAGAAATCAGAAAGTCCCTTTTATCAAACGGGAAAGGAAGGTATTTTTAAGTTTTTATCCTCCCAATTTGGCAAATGCTGAGTGTTTTAGGTTTCGACTAGTCGCGTGCCAGCTGGACCATCTGGAGTCTTTGGCCTCGCAGGATTTGACAGTATCAGAGCTCCGAACTGCTGTGAATGGTCTGCCTTCAGATATCCAGTGCATTTACAACGGAATCCTCCAGAGAATGCCTCGAAGGGATAGGGACTTTCTTATTGTCAAATACATGGCTTGTTCTCTGAGGCCTCTGAGGCTTCAGGAGCTGGGCGAGCTTACCCTTTTGGACAGGGATTGTTCCGAATTCAGTGCGGATAACGTGCCAGCAATCGGCTCCACCAAATACATGGCCAAGGCATTTTCGAGCCTCATCACGGTCAGCGGCGAGATGGAGAGAGACGACTTGCCAGTACAGGTCTCCCATCGCACTGTCATCGACTGCCTATCGAACCCTCTGTCTAAATTTCATGTGGAGGGCAGCGAGGCAAATGCTTCTATTGCGGCCTCGTGTCTTTCCTACCTGAAATTCTGCGTTCAATCCGCCCCCAACGACACTCAGGCTTGCACCATCTTCTTCGCACAGCGCCGACTTTTGGAGTATTCAATCAATAGTTGGTACACTCACGCATCAAAGGCATACCGAGAAACCCGGCAAGTTCAACGACCAGACTGGCGCGCCTCCACATCAATCTGGTCAAAACTGCCACTCACAAGTACAACAAAGGTTCAGGAGAGTAAACCAAACCGAGCCCAGCCCAGGCAGCCCCGGATCCAGAAGTCCGATGCGCAGGAGGACCGTGCTGATGTTGTTTTGGATTGGATTGAATCGGCCATTGACGCCTTGGAGCACAGAAGCACCGCTCTTTCGATCGCGCTGTACCAGAAGGAGCTGGCCAAGGTCGCTTCCAGTGGCTACGAGCATATCTTGACTTGGGTTTTGAACCAAAGTCCCTTGCCAGACGTCAACTTTTCTCATTATTATGCCATGGAACACGCCTTATCTGGACGGGTCGATAACCTTCTCCAAGTCGTGCTCGGGACCTCAAGACAGTCCAGTTATGCAAGCAACTGGTTCGAAGGAATTACCGCGCAGGCGAGCACCCAATCCATTGTGGCAGCATTGCTGAACAATCACATCAATCCAAACTCTCGAAACATCCACAAGGAAACACCCCTACACTGGGCGGCTGCAAGTGGGCGCAAGACGGCTGTCAAGATGCTCTTGGATAACGCACAGGTCGAGGTGGATGCGAAAAACGAATTGGATGAAACACCACTTGTTTTGGCGGCCAAGAACGGCCACGACAAGATTGTTTGGTTATTGCTTGTGGCCGGTGCAAGTCCTTTGTCATCCTCCGAATGGTCCGCTTTGGAGGAAGCTTGCAAGCATGGCCACTACGGCTGTGCTAAGCTTTTGGTGGAAGCGGGCGCTGACGTTAATCACTCCGGGCTCAACGGCAACACTCCTCTGCAAAGCGCCTGTCTCAATGGACACGAGAGTTTGATCATCTGGTTGATCGGACAAGGTGCTAATGTCAATGCCCCACCGGGATCCGCAGGCACCGCTCTACAAGCGGCGGGTCGCGCGGCCAACAGGAACATCATTGATCTTCTAATCAAGCATAATGCTCGCATCAGCACACAACAAGGACACGCCAGTAGTCCCCTGACAGAAGCTTCGAAATCTGGTCTTTTGCTACTAGCTCAAATTCTACTGGAGAACGGGGCCGACATCAATTATCAAGGCGGAGAGCACAACACTGCCTTGCAAGCTGCGTGCTACAAAGGAAACAGAGACACGGTGGAGCTGCTGCTGAAGCGAGGCGCTGACATCAACGCGGAGGGAGGTTATTACGGTACTGCCCTACAAGCTGCTTGCTACAGTGGAAGTGTGCCAGTCATTAAAATGTTGCTGAACAGCGGTGCCAAGGTGAACGCCCAGGGCGGAAAGTATGACACCGCTTTGCAGGCCGCATGCTACCGAGGCAACCGTGAAGTGGTTTTGTTGCTTCTGGCCTGCGGCGCCAAAATCAACACCCAAGGAGGAATATACTGCACTCCATTGCAAGCCGCCTGCTACAGCGGAAACCAGTACATCGTCGAGGTGCTCCTCAAGAGCGGCGCCAAGGTCAACGTCCAAGGCGGACAGTTTGGCACTGCCCTCCAAGCAGCCCGTATAGCCGATCACCACGGCATCACGAAAATGCTCCTCGACAGCGGCGCAGTGTTCGGCAGCGCCAGCGCTAGCATCGGCGCCGTTGACAGGGGTTACTTTGAGACGACTACGAAAACGCACCGCCTGGTCACAAGGACCAGCCTCCCCAGGTTGGTGTCTAGGCCGACCAACAGGGAACGAAAGGGAAGCTTGCTTTCAAACCGGTAGATTGGACGAAATGATGGGTTTTTTTAGGACAGGTCGAGCCAGATACACGGGATGGGAATAGATGACTTGTCGATCGATCGAGAGGGGTCCGAGTACCCCCATGAGACTACGAGGATGCATTTCTAGCGGTTGTCTTGGTGGAATATACAGATAAGATACACTTATGATATGTTTGGGAAATGGTATTTAGAAGAATGAATTTGTTACGAAATGCGTTGCTTTGGTCATCTGTGATGCTTGATGGCCAGCCCGCACGGGCCAGTTCGCCACGCAGGATTGTACGCGGCGCGTCCCTGCTGGCTCTGGCTGCTCGCCACCATGGTTTAGGGTAAGTCGCCTTTTTGATTGACTTGGTCACTCTTGTGTACCAAAATTAGCTAGAAGACGAAAAACAAAATAGTATGTTCGAATGCGCAAAGTCACTATGTTGATTTGAGACTGTCCACTACAGTGACTATACTTCTTTGCCTTTCGAGCTACAGGCACAGTTGGATCCCGCCATGTGGGTTTCTACGCTCCTTGATTGCAGAGGTACGGGTCAAGTAGTGAAGATGGAATTACAAAATGCGAGAGCACGAGAGAGTCAAGGAGATGCAGTAATGTTTGTCTTATTAAAATGAGACAAAAGGTTGGGCAGTAAGCTGGAAACTTTTAATTAGGTGGATGCGGTCGCACATGTGGTTGGCCGCGATTGGTATAATGTCTGAGGCCGTAAGCCTCCACCTGGGCCACGAGCGGAAATGGGCGAGCCAGAAGGTTCCGAATAACAGGTACGCCATTTCCTACTTAAATCAGGCCATGCCACAAGTACCAACTACTATGACATCTACATAGAGCCGCACTACACTAGCCTCTGGGGGAAAGAAAACACCGAACCCGCTAGTAGAGGTGACAGAAATATTCCTGCATTTAAGCGCCAGAAGTTCAGTGCGATTGCTGGTTTATTTTGGCCCCCCAATCTGCCACATCTGGTGTAAAGTTCCCCTCCCCCCTTGACTAGTCACAGACATGTCCTGACTGCAGCAGCTCAATTGGCTTAAAGCTCTATCTGTGGTTGGTGGTTAGCGCCTTCGCTGGCAGGCAAGTGTTATCCTAAGGTCACTCGCCAGCGGTTATGATTCGAGTTAAAGCTGCCATCAGTATATACCTCTATGCCCTTGTCTAAGAAATATTGGAAGTCTATGAAAGATTCCAGAATCAATGGTAGTGAATTCAATGGTATTGATTTTACAAGCCATTGATGTCACCCGACTTCACTTTGCTTTTGCCAGGCTGACGGGATGCGGGGCATCGCAACTGCGGGCTTACGACACGCAAGGGGATACGCGGGTTAGACAAATGCACTGCCATTCTACCCTGGGGTAAGTTCTCTGACAGCTGGGTTTCCAGCAGTCAAAATTTCACTGCAAAATGGAAAAACAAATCCTTCACATCCATCCGCGTATCCTGACTGACACCAATCCTCCCGCCGATTTGCTTTTCCAAGCCCACGGGTCGCTGTGCCCATCAGAAAAGAATATTCCATCTCCTCCCCTCCTCCAAATACTATCCCCCAGTTCCCACAAGAGCTTAGATGGATGTATCGTATTCCTTACGCCGGTGACTTGCAAGCGCTAACGGGCAGCGCCATATAGCCAGTTGATATGGCAGACTGGCGTAGTCTGCCCCTTTGTATTTTGATGCGCAAGGAACGCATTATCCGCCTTACTCGGCTTCTGACAAAAGAAACAAGACAAAGAGCGGACCGGGAATTTCCATCCGGTCATCAGTGCACAACGGGGTATCATCACACAATAATTATCACACATTAGTTATTATCCAGCAGACGGAACGATGATAGTCCCGTCTGCAATCGTTATCATCACACATTAGTTGTGCACTTACATGGCACGCACGCCTGTAAGACTCGCAAACCGGCTTGCGAAGACTGCCACCACAGGCGCGCCATCACCGATAGGGCCGCGTTGGGGTAGCGTAGACCGTGGGAGGCACCAGGCTTCCGTGCGGACACACAGACGGCCTATCGGTGGAATTGGGAGCATCTAGATAGATGACGTCCCGGCGTCGAAAAACTTGATACCGAATCGGATGGGCTTGCGACACATCGGACAGGGTGTCTTAGACTCGTGTCTGCACTGGTGGTCCCAGGTCTGGAAGCACTGGAGGCAGAACTGGTGTCCGCACTCGACGACAAAGTTGGTGTTGCGCTCGTAGCACAAGCTACACTTGCGGAGCGAGGTTTGCTGGTTGAGCTTGTTCTGGTACGTCTTGATTTCGCTCTTGGCCGCCTCCAGCTCCGCCGCCATTTTGTCGAGGGCTTGCTGCAGAGTGGGCGGCCCGTAGACGGGGAGGCGAGCGATGACGGACTTTGGAGTCAGGATGACGCGGCGCACCGTCTTGACTGGCGGCGTGCAAGGCTCGCGCAGCTCGGGCGAAGACGATCGAGTACTGACCCAGCCTGACGAAGCCGAGACGGTGGAAGCAGTCTCTGCGAGGGAGCTTCGGATAGCTGCTCTCGCCATCTCAAGCGTTTCGCGCAAATGTCGGTAGCGATCGACCTCGGGGCGACCATAGACACGGCCGCGCGCCATGCTGCGCCGGGGCTCTTCCCGTGGCTGCACATTTTGGGGTGTAGATACATTGTGGTTACGGAACTCTCGCCAATGATCATCGAGGTCATCGAGAGTGTCAAACATGCTTCTGCAGGTAAAGCAACACAGCCCCTCCTGTAGGTTCCTCACGCCGACGTGACGGTCGAGATCACCATGGGGGTGCGCCGCGGCCACATGATGCTGCAGATCCTCTCGCAAGTTGAACCACTGGCTGCACGGGCTCCGGCAATAGTATCGGCCTTGGGACGGGGTGCGGTGGTGCGGGAGCTTCCGATTGTGGCATTCTCGCTCCCAGAACGAAGAGAACTTTTCGTAGCAGTAGCTGCACTCAAACATGGTTGCAAAGATCAGAGAGTAGTTTTTTTGTTGACAAAAAAGGATGAGTTGACGGTGCGCAGTTTGCAAAACAAATGAAGAAACGTTTTTTTTTTCCTTTATTTTTTTTAGACGAGTAGACGGTGAACAATTTGCAAAAGAGATACAAGAAACAAAGCAAGACCGGTGATTTCAGTAAAGAGAGAAGAGGGGGAAGGGGGATTGCACTACTTTTCTATTCTCTTCGATTCCCTTTTTTTGCTTTTTCTCGGGGGTCACTGTCACGTCATGAGAGAAGTAAGCGATTGCAGCCCAAGTACAGTACTAGTACTGTACAAGAGCAAGGGTACCCTTAACATTAGACGTGAGCGTTAGTACGCTGAAACTTCCCCGCTTATTGGGTATTGCAGCCCAACTGTTTGAACCCTGCTGTGTAAAGCTTATTGTGTTGACTTGGGCTATATTGGACCTCAAGGATGACAGTGATAATAAAACTTCCCCGCTCGTGGACACTTGTGAGTTTCCTTGTCAGAAACGGCGCCTGGTTTTTTCAAATAGTAATTCACGCTGGAGAATGTTCTCGAAGAAAATGTTTTCCACATGTGGGAAATGGCAGGGTCAAATGCTACGGAATAGTGACAAATTGATGCAGCAAGAACGGTGGCACCGGGGAGGCAGCTTGTGCAAGGTGATTCTGATATGATGTCAACTATTGGAGACTGTGTATCTGCTAATGGGAAGGTTTTCCTGGGTCAATAGCATTGGAAAATAGCCTGATTTCAATCGTTAGCCTATTCTTGACCATTTCATTGACCCCCGAAATGCCTTGTTTCCTTCTATGGAAGATAACGAGAACGCGCACCTACCACCACAATGGCCCACTTAGGGTCGAGGCACATATGTACGTTGGTCTAGGTATCATGCCTGCAGATGGATTGTTCCGGAAACACTCCACAAGCTCATACATTGCAATAAAATGCTCTCCAAAGTTTGGTTGGCCGACCGCGACCCCCATCTGGCATTGTCGGTGCTGCTCGCCGTATCTCAAAATATGGATGGAACTACCACCAATGTTTCTCTCCCCAGTGGCCAAGCAATAGAGAACGCAGCCGTCATCTTGCAAGATGAGATGCGAGGTCCGAGCCAGGGTTTTAAAGCATGAACTTGTTGGATTAATCTTATACGGCAAGTTCTTATGATTGCAATGTCTAACACGGCTCGAGTCTATAGCTTACTGTCCGACTTATCCTGCTGTGCGCGAATGAGTCCCTCCTGGAAACTCGTCGCGAGCAAGACACCGTCAGCCGTCCACATTCTCTGGGTAACAAGTCCTCTCTCATCCCCGGACCACGGGGTATCCATCTCTAAAAGCATCCACTCGTCGGTCTTGATGTCGCCCTGGTTCTGAAAGTAAATGGTATGATCCAAGCTGACCATCATTTCCATATTGACGCGATCTGCTTCTGCTGTTGTCGTCGACTTTGCAATCTCCAATGCCTCTTCCGCGGCCAGCTCTTCAAAGCTGCGTTTCAGTGATTCGTTCTCGTCATTTGAGGAGGCAATGATTTTGCTGATGGAATTGCTCTTGTTGAATCGATTTGCGCCGTGAGCGCGGGCAATGGTGCCGATGAAATACGTGTCGCTCAAGTACGCAAGCGAAGCGAGGTGCATCAGATGACTTGATTCGCCATTCTTCGTCAGTGGGCTGCGCATTCTTACCCAGTGTAACAGACGCCGATTTTCCGGACGCTCGATTTGATCTGGGTGAGGGAATCTGACACACTCGAACAAACTACCTCGGTCCGTCTGGCTCGTCTTTGCCAGCACTTCCGCATCCAACGGTTGGCCAGGTTTAGTCGGTGGTCCAAAACTGGCTGCCTCGGTTGGTATTGAGACCTCATGGCGCAGCATTTTCTTGTTTTTTGATGGCGTTTGCAGGGTGAAACTGATCATGGCGGTGAATGTGGACTTGCCAGATTGCAGCGCCGTCACCCGCCGGGTAACGATTTGCCTGCCATCGGTGAGGCGCTCAACATTGTATTCAATAGGTTTTGATGTGACGGATGGGCGGAGGAAATGGCAATGCATGCTATAGACCGCGAAGCGAGGCGGGATTGTCTCTTGGGCAACGACGAGGGACTGAGCAATCAGGGCGCCGCCGAAGATGCCACGGCCCCATATCGGCTGCCACAGCGGGTGCACGTTTGTGTACGTGTCTTCTTTTACGTGACGAAATGACAGCGCCTCCTCGATGCAGGATGACGCCACACCCTGTTTGCTGGACATGATGAGGTCGATACGTTGTGATGGTTGGCGCAGTGGTGAACTGTATTCAGTGCTGATATTACCGGCATGGCCTTGGTCTCGACGCAATGAGCCTCGGCACGCTAAACTGCCGGGGTTTATTGGCCGAGCCAACCAATGGCCAGGTCAAGCCCCATTTCCCCGCACTTGTTCGCTCCAGCTTGCCGCAAGCGAATCACAAGAGCCAGCGATAAGGTTTGGTTCCTGAGAAAGACTGTCTATCCAATTGATGATGTATACATGACATTTCTTAAGTGAGTTGATAATTTCAATGAACCTTGAGAATGGTTCAAATGTAACGCAATCATGAGAGCAACAGTGTAGGCAATCCCTTCTGCATTGGGATCTAGTAGTATTTGGATGCGAATTGAATGCACGATTGGGTTCACAAAACTTTCCACGGACTTGACCCAAGGTTCATAACTCTCTGTGTCTGCAGGTCGGTACTTTCCGAATCGGAAAAAGGAGACTGGTGCAGGAATGATGCGGGTTTCGTGGCGGACAGGGAGCCATAATTTCCACGGTGGCGTTGATGAATTGACTTGGTACATGGGTTGGATCAGTTCCGATGCGCAACGAACAGATTTCCCAGCAGACAACTCCACCGGAGCATCTAAAACGGCACGATAGAATCAGTGGCGATTGGTCTGGATCGTGCTATTGAACAAGCGGCTAGCCAAGTTGATGGCTCAAGGGGTTTGGACACGCTAGCCCCAACGCCGTCGTAACATTTGAGACACTAAAGCAAGGTAGGATTTATTTTGCACATCTAAGAAGCTGGATGTGTACAGCCGCTAGAAAGGTGTAAATTTTAAGCATATTCAGAGGTCGTTGCCCTTCAGTACAGTGAGCGACGTGTCAAATATTTCTCTCGCTTGTCCTCCCCCCATCCAAACCTGACTAGACTTCCACCATTGCGTCTCATCCCCGCCAATATGCGCATTCCCCTCACCTGTTTGAGCCTCATCACTGTCGCATCACTCACCTCTGGGCGGCGGTGCAGGATATCTGGCAGCAATGGCGCATTGACATCCACCACCACCACCACCACGACTTCTGCCAGGACAGACAGCACCACTGAAACCACCACAAGTACGACAGAGCCCGCTGCCTCCTCGACTACTTCTTCCATTACCTCCTCCGCGACTTCATCCGTGCCCACTGGCTATCAACTTACTGCCGAAAACACCGCATCTGAGTCGGCACTTGGTTCAGGATTGCAAATCAAATCAGGCGTTGAAGCCGTCTTCAATCCTTCTGTAGGAGGGTACAGCTTCGCTGAGGCCTACCTCGAACCCGGGACGGGTCATTTAATGGCAAACGGTTTCTATCTTAGCTATGACATAGAAACCGAGGCGGTCAAGGCGTCATCTGCGGCCCAGATGGATGCCCCTGACTCGCAGGCATACATCCAGTGCCCTGTTTTCAACGAGAATGAGGCCATAACATGCAACGTGCCTGGGCACCTTACCACTGCGATATTTTACGTGCTTCATGCTGCGAGCAGCGATATCATACTCTACTTGTCATCGACAACCCTAGATCCAGAGGCCGGTTATGATTCTGTGGATTTAGTTCTGGGGTCATCTTAGAAATTTTACTGGTGCCTTCAGCTTGAAAGAGAAAAATAAAAGGCCGATCATCTGACTCTTACATGATCTTTTAGTTGGATGGGTGAGGTACTGTCCAACTTTTGATGGAGTTGCCTACTCAGTAGACCGCAGCATACCTCGGTAATATATAATCTTGAGCCAGACTTTGTAACCAAACAATCACTCGCTAAGCCTCATGCTCTTTTCTGCAAGATCAGTACCCAAAAGACACCTGGGAAGTCGAGAAATTAAATCATTCATAATGAGAACAGAAATATTGCAATCAGTAAGATGTCACGGGGTAAGTACTCGGCTGCGTATTCAACCATTTTACTATACATGTCACACCTAGTTGATGATTTGGTGCGAGGGCAATCGTACTGCGCGATTGAATAGTCTATCTGTTTCACGAGTAACCGTATTGAGCTGTTCCTATTCTCAAAAATTGATCTCAACATGTCACATCTTATTTTCCTCATCAGTGCGAGTGTGTGTACCACCCATATGACTTACTGCAAGCCCAGTCTGTACCAATGCCATTTGGCTCTTGGGCACCGCATCCTCAAGGGAGTCCTTGTGAATCGATTCCAACACCATCTTCAATGGCCCGCCAAACAATGTTTCGGTGGTATTCTTTCCTCCATAGGTGAAATATTCGTGCTCTTTGTGAAAAGGTGTCGAACTTGGTCTTTCGCCATTGAATTGTACATTTCCGTACCCGCTGCTATGAGTATACTTCAATGGGGTTGAATTTTCCAGGGAGCGTACCACTTCGCCAAGGGATAACATTTTTTCTTTCTCGGCATCGTTGACTTGGGCGCTCTTCATCACTGGCCCCGGATGGCCGCAGGCCCATGGCATCCAAGATTTATCCACGATGCAGCTATTACCCCGACTGATGATTTTCAGCTGTTATGCGAATCCAACCGTCAGCATGGTCTGTGTATCGTGAAATCTTATCCAACTCTCCTGGATATCAAATGGGCTGCCTCCGTGTTGATCTTTACTCGCACACATGCTGCAGAGCACATTCATCCCAGCCTTCTCACCGACACAACGATGCCACGCCCAACTTCGTGGTGGGGATCGATCCTCCTTCTTTGCGACCTGCGCCCCCATTTGCCGATCTTCATACCGTCTGAATCTCCACTCGCCGGATCCCATTGGGAGATGACCGAATAGAAGCTTTGACCTAACAAGACTCAGCCCTGACCCGCCTGTGCCTTCTAATTTCGCTTCCTGGCTGCTTCTGAAGATGTACCAGCTCCAAGCTATCAGGTTTCGTTTCCGACGACCCGAACACCCTCAAGCCACTGTGGTTTAATAGAGTATGGATTGGTTCTCAGCAAAAGTCGATACGGCCCAACGCCAACTAGCGCTAGTATCGCGTTAGTATTAATTGCCGCAAAAATTCGCCATGTCAGTGTGAAGATGGAATATATCGTCTTGAAATTGAAGGTTCTTGTCCCGCCAATGATAATAGGAAGATTGAAGGCGGAGAGAAAGCAGAGACTAGCTCCCACTTTGCGGTCCGATTTGGACGATTTGACGACATAGGGTTCTCAGAGCCAGGGTCGCTGCGATCCTACTCGGCAGCGCATCCGTAGATGATCGACAGGGGAATGGGTCCTCCTCGGTTGAGGCCTCTTGAAACAATGTGTCATTCGGAATAGGGTGAAGACCTTGGATGAACTGAGTAAATATTATGTCATAATCAAGAGGGAATCTCATCGATTATCTGTCACCTTAGAAACAACATCTGGGCTTAATTTAGAAGCACAGGCTACACATCCTTCAAATCGTTTTGTATTTAGTGACAAGTCTTCTGAAGTATACACCCAAATTCTCAATAGGGGGCAGCAGAATATATTGTACCCCCAGTTAAGGTTTAGATTATTCAGTGCAGAGAAACACCAAATTAAATACGAACAACCAAAAGATTATCTTTTTGTGTTGAAAACAGCCAAAATTTAGTACATTGTGTCCAGGGTATGTATGAGAAGGCAATTTTGCATGACGTGGGTCTCACATGCCGAGCTCCTATACAGGTTCGTCAAATCGAATACCGATGCAATATAAATAGGTTGTGAAAGGCCATAAAATTCTCCCTAATAGAATAAAATTTCATGTGAAAGGATCACCGCGAGCTCATGACCGGAAATTATCAGGTAACAGTCAGTGTAGGATACAGCTACAAGCACCACTTTTGCATCATCTGATAAGCCAAGCCATCAGCTTGCACCTGTCAGGAGATTGGAAAGAAACAAGCTAAATTTCTTAGCAAACATCTTTCAGGGGAACGCGCCAATCGGATTACTCTCAGAGCACATGCCAGGACAAATTTAGGTTGCTCTGTTCCGGCAGTGCTACGCCATTGTGCACTGAGATAAGCGCTAAGCGTTTGGATTAAATGGGTCCATGTTTCTTTGACCCGGCCTGGGGAATCAGGCACTTCTGTATTAGGAAAACCGGGCTATACGAGGTGTTCCACAGCTTCCACCGATCTCTTAAGGCCGACCGCATATGGGAAACACCGATTCATTCATGTCGAGTATATAAACTTGAAGAACGACACCAGAAACATATCGACAACTCCTCACCTCAGAATCAATTAGCTCAAATATCCCTCAAATTCACCGTTTCTCAACATGTCTGTCAAGAAGTACACCGCCCTTCTCGCTGCCTTTATGGCTGTCAATGTCCAGGCCAACGCCACGCCCACTATATCCGAAGCTTCGACAACTACAACCACTCCTACCGCTGAAGCCACCTGCAAGTTCCAAGTACAGGATGCGGCCGATGACGTTGCACCCGTTGGAAGCTACGTCGGCGCTGAAGATGCGTCGGTGTGCTGGGAGATTTGCAATGATGCGCACTACGCGCCCTACTGCACATCATTCACTTATGAAGTCTCCACCAAGACATGCGTCTTCCGAGACGTGACCATCCGCTCTGGGCTTGAACCTGCCGACAGCGGCATCTACTACTGGGACAAGGCCTGCTGGACAGACTACCCAGCCCGCAGCCCTGTGGTCCCCGACACCGGCTGCCTCGCATCCAACGCCACGTGTGGAGCATCTGGCACCTCGCCCAACTATGAGGAGTTCGCCACCTTCAGAAAGGTGACGCATGGTGTTGTGCAGTGCTCTGAAATCTGTAACGGCGCTTACTTCGCATCTCGTTGCAAGTCATACATCTACCAGGCTGATGAGGCTGGTGCTTGCTACTTTTACGACGTCGCAGCCGCCCAGTTCCTTGTTGCAGCCGATGCAGACCGTCGAACTGCCTGGGACAGGGAGTGTTTGGACAACACCGGAAACTGCACCTCCACAGCAGCCTAATTTCTGAGCAAATAAGTGCTCCATGGTCCGACTCGGCGCTTGGGATGGTCTTGATGAGCCTTAATTAACCCGGGTTGACTCTTTATTGTTCTATTAATTTCGGGGCTGATGCATTCAGCTGATGGTGGACTTTTTATAGACAGCTTGATTACCTAGACGTTGTTGGGTTATGTAACATGAGATAACCAAGTTGTTAAGATATTTAATAATACAAAAAGAAGTGGCTTCGTATCCTGGTACTCTTGGTGTATTCCAACCTGCGTCGATTGTGAAAAATGAGTTAGATGAAATTTTATCCAACCTTCAATCTTGCATCAAAAGCCGCTTCGTCATAAATGCTTTACTGCTTGACCATGCATGTCAATGTGGTCGATGGTGCATATCTATTCACCACGGTAATATGGAGTTGTACGAATGCCCATTCATCTACATTAACACCAGGCTAATTTGTTCACTACTCGGGTTTTCGCATGTTTAATGCACTTCAGTATCTTTAATGCATGGTTCTTGATGCTTCTGCTGTCGAAATTGGGAGGGTTGTGAGGGTGGTCGGTAAACGCCAAGGTACTGTGCCCCGTTTTCAAGGTCGGCAGGGGGAGGGCAGTAGCACGATGAGTAGGACCGTCCCAAATTTCTTCCCACGAAGCCGGAAAATCCTTTTTCCAAGATGCTGCTGTACAGTTCCTTTCCTCAAATGAATTCACTTCAAAGCTTCGACTTCTTTCAGGCGAACTTGGGCATTTCCAAAAAGCACGAGATAGGCATGAAGCTGATCGTTGGATAGCAAAGACGGTCAAACGGCGCCTTCAGGTGATCAATATGGAGAGTATGCTAATTGACTTCAAGTTGGGTCACTCGACCGATGCTTCGATCAAACCCAGCTATCAACCTTTCCGTTTATTTCTATTAAATCTTTTTAATAACCCGGACCAGTCCAGTTTTTCAAGTTCATTCTTGCAACGAGCAATGGGGACATTCACAACAGACACATGGAACAAACTAGTGAGGTAATTACTGGCTCCTTTTTCCCCCAATTTGTAGCAAATACATAATGAGGGTTAGTTAGTTTATCAAATGGTTCAGCGAAACAACAATGAGGTGGAGAGAAAGGTAGCAGGAGCGTCGGAACACTCAAGTGTATCCGGATCGGTCTCCATCAACGATCCGAAATTCACACAACACGGCTGAGTTGGTGGCTCAACATATGGAATTTACAGCGGTAGTTCTCAGGGGAACCCTAGATCTCAACTGCGACCGCCACCAAGTGAGAATCCCCGCAACCCAGCCGGAGTTACGGGCCCTTGTATCCTAGCAAACTATTCCAGGGTCTCGGGCTTCAGGCACGTCGACTTTATACTCGGGCCTCGGGATCTGCGGTTCACGAACCATGCAAAACATACGGATGCGTTCCGGGCTACGCTCAAAGACGACATCTCGCTTGACTTGGAAGCCAAACTTGGCGTAGAACGGGTTGTTGCCCTCGTGACTGGACTCGAGGTAGATGACGCGGTTGTCCGCATCGGCCTGTAGATACGACATGTTAGCTGTGACAAGGAGTTGAATGCTTACTCAAGAAGACAACTGACCTTGGCCATCATGTCTCGAATGAGCTTTCCCGCATATCCTTTTCCTCGGGCGGCGGGCTTGGTGCCGATGTAGGCCAAATAGTAGCACTGCGTGTCTCGGTCTCCCATGACCTCCTCCTTGGCCTTGTCGAGGTACAGACCCATTTCGTCAAAGTAGCGCCTGCGACCCTCCGGGGAGAGCTGGAACCAGAGTTTCCACAGGCCACTTCGAAACAGGGTCCACCAGTCTTCGACATAATTGCCAGGAGTGATCCTATCGACGAACCCAATTATTAGTAATCCAAATTTGAGCTCACAACGCAATGAGTATGGGTTACATACCAGAGAGCGACGCAATCATAGTCGGGCCCGATGGTAGTGACCGCACCCTTGTAGATGTGGAAAGCAACCATGTAGCTCATGATGTCCACATGGAGCTTCCACTTCTGCTCGGCGGAGTACCCCGCCATGTCATCTCCATCAAGCAAATACCGGCTCATGGCGTCGGTAGCAAAGGAGTAGGCCAGGGATCGGCCGGCCTCGGCGCATTCGTCGATGGTTACGAGACGAACAGTGTTGGACCACGTGGGCGGGATCAGGGAGGGAGACTCCCACTTTGAAAGGGGCGACGACTCGTCTTTGGGCTTCGCCATACTGGGCAGAATCGTTTACTCCGAATTTAAATGATTATCTAATCGGCGCAGGCGCTGTTAAGCTTTTGGCTCAATATCGACGCTTGCATTAACGACTTACTTTTATTTAAATTTAAATTGGATATCTTGTAGTGGTGCGGGTAGTGGAATGTATCGTGCAATTCAACCGACATCAATATGGAGGTAGAGCGTACCAGGCTCCGGTGGTAAGAGCTAGTGGGTGCAAAATATGGGATGGTCCTGTTGATGAAACAGAATGCCTAGAGATGGCGATTCAAAGTGAGAATCGTAGTAAATAGCGATATGGGATGGTCACTGAGTTTGAGAATGGTGATGACGATAGGAAGATGGTGGAATGGGTTATTAGTCAGGCACGAGTCAATCACGATCAAGACACGAAGTTGGGCTATTCTCCCAAGCTTTCCCCGCTGAAAGGGTGCTTCAGAAAAATTCCTTGACCAAGGGTCCTAATGATGAAGCAGGCGACGGCTGGTGTGTCGAGATAGGTAATAGGGAGAGATGGTGGGAATGGCTTACAGCTGGGCGGAGGGATTTATGTAGGGGCGCCTTGGGTGCGGCAAAAGACGTGTGGCGTAATTTTGTCCGCGTGGCCTCGCATTCGGGTTGCGGCTAAAGACGCGGATATGAGTCAGCGGAGCGTGGGTGGTGAGGCGATTGCTTCGACCCAAGTGGCAACTAATCTGCCCACTCGTTATCCAAAGTGCGGGATGCCGAGGCTAGATAGCTGCCCGGAGTGTGGCTGGACAATAAAATCAGCCCCTATTTTCTATCCACCCTGCCAGCCGAGAACATGCTGGGCTTTGTAGCATCGAAAAGAGCGATGCATGCAACATCGCGGCTAGCCTATGTAATTCCATGCCAAGCCAGACGCAATGTATTCTCTGCTTTGGTGAGTTAGTCCTGTTGCGAATTGCTTTCTGATGCACCCTGCCTACCTATTATCTAGTTGGGTTGAGTTTTGCCCGTACCCAGTCTCCGCATATGGGCCCACCATTATCGCTGAGCCCCGACCCGAGATCCGAAATGGAAGTTGAGCGATCTATCCACGTATTTCCAGCCAGGGGTTGGATGCTTTATCGGAAATTGTTAAGATGGTATTTTATGGCCGTCTGTGGTGGGCTGCCGAGAATAATCCCGTCCGAATGCAAGCCGACCTTTGGATGATCAGCCCAGACGCACTTGGCTGTGACCACTCCATAATATTGAAAGCCATTACACTGGCGAAAAGAAAATAGCTTCAACAATAGCTAAGGGATTGTGTTTAGATGTATATATATATAATATTCAAGTATTATTTTGGTCATTTTAGTCAGGCATTTTTGAGATATGCTACCTTTTCCCACCAGATCAATCCATCCAAAGGAGGGTAAGAAATAACCTTGGAGCTTGCATACTTCATTTTGCTCAAAGCTTATCGTTCGAGCTTCAGGTTGTTTTATTGTGTCAGAACCCGTCAGCGAAAAATCAGAAATAAGAAGATTTCTTCATCGTTTTAGTTCTTGAGCCATTGCCAATAGTCCAGGGTAGGTAGCCGCTGTTGCACGGAGTCCTGCTCCACCAATATGATTCTGGTTCTTTGTCAGCATGCGCGTCGGTCGCGCAACAGAAGAAAAGGCTGCAACCTGGGTAATGAACGTGTTTCAACGCCGGCTCCAAGCTGCTGGAATTAACCTAGTCGAAGCAGCGTCCGTCGGCTGAAGACCCAGAGCCGAGTTGACATCTTGAGGCATCCCTGCAGAGATGGACATCTGAACAATGGAGGCTGTGACTTCACTCGTTCTCCGCCTAGAAGAGAGACACCAGGCCGACGATCAAAGTCCCGAACCTAAATCCTCGGAACACCAGAGAACAAAGCGCGAAAACGAGCCACCGCCACCCACACTTCCAACGAAGCGACTCCCGCATAATGATTACAGTTTTGCTTCGGTCTCTGCTCGCCCAATATAGTTGGCTGCGGCACGGGCCATGTTGGATGAGATCCACCAGCCCTTGCCGTGCGCTTCTCACGACACCAACTCGTATGTTTTGGGGAGCATCGGATTTCACAATGTTGTTATTGCCTTTACCCCTTCAGGAGATTACGTCTTGATCAACGCAGCTGTGGTGGGAGCGCATATCCAGCAGAGTTTGCCATCCATCGACGTTCGGCTCATGGTTGGGATGGGAGGCGGAATCCCAAGCAGGATGAATGATATTAGGCTTGGCCACGTCATTGTCAGCCACAAGGTTGTTGAATAAGATTATGGCAAGGCAATGATTCCAGATATTGTATCCAACATGGTGCAACTTCAGGCTCGAGCTCGGGTTCGCATTCGGGTTCGGATCTCTCCATCGGCGCAGTCGTCGGTGTCGCTGTTGGGGCTACCATTAGGGGCATCCTGGTATTAGGTGGGCTGGCCTTTCTTGCTTGGACAAAGTTGTGCAAAAGAGATTCCAGTGCGGCGGGGGGACGCAAGGTCCTTCAGGAGACATCATCGCAAAACTTGAACTGGACAGTACCCAAGGGACGCCTACCACTCAGTGGAACTACCCGCAGCATGTCGCTGAACTACATCATAATCCTCAGTTTGGGCTCCCAGGCAGTCAGGGCGTGATTGGACAGCAAGTCTTCAATCAAATGCAAAGTCGCCGTCAGCGGCACGAGGCTCCATAACGACGGATTTTGTGGATTCGACCCTGACTTTGGGCTTTTTGGAAATATGGAAGGTTATGAAAGAATGATGCTATGGATATTTTTAGTTTTGAAAGTTAATCTCAATCTTTTGAAATAGTGGCCTCCAGGAGTCATTGTGAGACCAGTTCCATGATGTGAATATTCATATTTGAGTGCAAAGGTGACACTGCAATGCAAGCCACCTTCATCCTTCGATAGTCTCGATTTATCAGGATAACAAGATTTAGATATATTATCTCGAGGTATGAATCGTATTAAATCTAAACCGAAATCAGATAAGTTGTTGACCCACTTGAGAGAGTTGTGACTAGTGATGGAAATTGGCCGGTTTTGTTGGTTTTCAAGATAACAGATTAAGCTTATCGCGGAAAGCGAATTCCGCACCCGGCGATGCGACTATACCCGCACTTTGTTCTGTATTCTCGAGATACGAAATCCAGCCGATGGCGGAACGAAAATTCCGCTTCACTGTTATCCAATAAGCAAAAACAGATGCATATCCACACAAAGATAAGGGGTTGTATACTGGAGAAAAGCCAGTCTACAAGAGTGAGTGCCAAGACTGAGTTTGCCGTTGAAATGAATTGTGAATTTCTCAGTCCATCTAAATTCACACTGTTGCTGGGAAGAAGACCCCTGTGAATCAGCCCAGTATTCCCCTTGTTCTCGGATCAAGATGATTTCTCCACCCCAGTTCATAATATTTGGAATGATATTTTCTGCAGGCGAGTACCCGTGACCTTCAATGAGATTGTATTTACTAATTGAGATTGCAAAGGTACCATTATTGGATATGATTCTGGGTATCTCAATGGAGTGCTCGCGTCTAAAGACTTTATTCGTATCTATGGGAAGTCTTCGCACGATGGAGAGGGCGCATACCTAACCCCGAAAACGAAGAGTTTATTCTCGTCATTCATTGTTATCGGGACACTTCTGGGGTGTCTGGCAAACTCTGTGTTGCCAGAAAAAGGTATTTAAAGCCCAATGAGCTGAAGTAATTTTGTAGACTAACGAAATGACTTAGTTGGGTACAAACATAGATGGAGGATATCCTCGGTCGTGTATGCCATCGGAATCGCTCTTCAATTATCTGGCCTTCATGCGGCCGTTTTCATCATTGGCAGGGTTCTTTTGGGATCAGCACTTGGTTTCATTTCAATTACTGTGAGTTACCTGAGCCATTACGGGGATTTGTTACTAAGAGTTAGGTTCCTGCATACTTGATCGAGTGCTCCAATGCATCCAACAGAGGAACATTGATGGCCCTTTATCTTCAGCTACTTACCACTGGTAATGTGATTGCCTGTGGAATCAGTCTTGGCACGGAGAAGTATTCGGACTCGAGAGGGTGGCGTGCGTATTTGCAACTGGAATCATTTATCGATCGACATTAACATGACCACCAGGCATCACGGTTGCATTCCAGCTCCTCCTCGCCCTCATTCTATTTCTAGGGTCATTGATTTGCCCAGAATCCCCAACCATTTTGATGAAGTTGAAACGGCCAGATGATGCTCGTGTTTCGGTTGCCACATTGAGAAATCTACACCCAGACTCTGGAGAAGTGTCTCTGTCCATCGAAGATATGTCCAAAGAATTGGAGCTAGAATCTTCATTTGGTACTGTGAGACTAGTAGAATGCTTTCAGGGAACGAGCGCTCGTCGAACGTTGCTCGGGCTCGCCATGTCCGTGTTTTGCATGCTCACCGGCATCGGGTTTTGGTTTAGCTATGGCACAACCTTTTTCATGCAGGCTGGTATTCAGAACTCCTACCTGATATCCCTCGTCCTGGCGATTACGAACTGGGCCTTTACAGCGCCTTCGATTTATCTCATTGAGAAGATCGGCCGGAGAACTTCTCTCCTTTGCGGAGGCTGCATAATGACAATAACTCAACTTCTCTCCGCTGTCTTACACAGTGCTGCGCCAAACAGCACCGCGAGCAAGAATATGCTGGTGGCAGGCGCAGTAATTTTTATTGCAGCCTACGCGCCAACATGGGGCATCGGTGGTGAGTATGGTCTGTGTGTTGGCTTGAACCTCTGGGGCTAACGTGATTTCAGGATGGGTCATTATGACGGAACCCTTCTCCAACCGCCTTAGATTCAAACAGACAACCATGGTGATGATTGTATACTGGATCGCAACTTGGCTAGTTGGATTCGTGACACCTTATTTGGTTGATACAACTGCTGCAAATCTTGGTGTAAACATTTCATACTTGTGGGCAGGCGCTGGCATTCTAGCCGTTATTTGGGCCTACTTTTGTGTGCCAGAGCTGGCTGGTCTGTCAATCAAAGAGGTGCGGGAATACTTATAAGTTTTTGGATGAGAAATAATCGCTAACAAATCTAGATGGATCAACTGTTTGAACAGAAAGTCCCAGCTTGGAGATCAAAGGCATGGCAAAGGTCTCTCCGGGTTATTGAAGGTTCCGTAGAGATGGGTACCGATACGGCCAGTGATAAAGAAATCAAAGTTTAAGCAATTGAGCGATTCCGTTACTTTTTAAACCAAAGAATAGCTTGTTGCCGGGCAATCTTAGGTTCCGGAGTGATTTGTCCCACTTGCATAACTCTTCCAAACCAGCAAGCTACCTAACCATAACCATTGAAACCTCCTCCATATTAATAGATTCTCCTTGAAGTGACCCAACCCCAACTCTCTCATAGAACTTGCCCTTGTCTTTCGATGCCGCGGGTTTAATGATGAGTACGTAATGAATCCTGCAGCGCTCCGGTTCTGGCCCCTTCCTTCTTCCAACAACCACACATCGAAGATCTTGATTATCCTTCTTGGACAGCTTATCAAAGATGATGCCGTTGGACCCACCGGACTCATTAAGGACAAAGTGCCGTGCTTGAACTGCCAGCTCCAGAGGTTTGTCTCTATGCTCAGAGACCCAATGGCGTTTGTTTTGAACGCTGGTCTGGTATTCGAAGGGATTTTCGATGTCATCGGTCCAATCCACTTCCTCCAACGGAATTTCCATGTAGTCTATACCTCCCTTGTAGGCCATCCATGACCAGGATGGCACTTGGTGAGTTTCTGGGAAGTCGATTCGTTCCAATTGGTCACCACCTCCCCACTTCCATAGAAGTCCTCGGCCCAGAAACTTTTCAAAGATGCCAAACCCTGCTCTGGTGTTAAAGGCACGACCAAGTCTCTTTTCAAGGCCTGTGATGGCTACTGGCCTATCCTTTGATTTTGTGAATGACAGGTTTGAGTAGGTCTTGTACAAGTGTTGGAACAGAAAGATTTTACCTCCTTTGAAGTAATCTTGAGACACCATGGGGAAATCGGAATCGCCAAGAAAGGCGGCTGTAGTGCTGACACTTATGTTAGACAGGACGTATTGCTCATACATGATTTCAACTCAGACTCACTTTCGTAATTTAGTCAAGGTCTCACATCTGACGCCATCTCCGCATTCCCAATAAACCTGCTTCGACGTGAAGAACAGCGAGCGACGAGATAGAGCCCTCTCTTGTAAAACCCAGCCGCGGCTGCTAAGCACAGATTGTTCAACATCAACTTGGAAGTCATCAATGGCTTTGCAAAAGTAAATGACACCACTTGCAGGTGTATCCAGCTTCACAAATAGCCGTGACTCTCTATCGTTGAGGAATCCTGCATGAGACGAAGGAGCAGAACTGGCGGCAATTGTTACGTAAGCTGAGCTGAAAACATGCTCCATGCGAACAGATTCTGCGTCCCAGTCTTTTCCATCATCCTGAATGATGCAGAGCGAATCAATCCAAAGGTAGCGAATATTCAGTGCGCGAGTAATCCTGATGGCGTCCTGGAATGTCTTTGGGAGTGCATGCTCATCAATTTGTTCTTGGTACTTTTTGAAGTTCTCCTTTCTTGTGGAGAAATTGTTGTTCGGTAGCTTCCCCCAAGAATGGCTGAGAGCAGCATACTTCCCGTGGGTGACATGATTGTGATCGACCAGACGGAGATATGGATTCACCAAATCCCCTACATCAATGACCCTCGTTGGGAGTGAGACAGTAGCATTAATTACTTCATTCGGAACACAGCTATGATTGCTATCGCAGGTGTGTAGCCACTCTTGAAAGATCTTGGCTTGTTGCTCTCCGCCTGGCTTTGGTAAAACAGGAAACCCAGCCTGCGCTGGGTTTGATGATGGCAACTCTTCACCTGCAAGGGTTAGACAATCTGTGTAAATGCTCACAGTTAGAGAAGGAGCACATACCGGAGCTAGGGTAGATGGATATGACCGTGGACCCTGTCGGCCCATTGATGAAACGGGATTCGATCCGATTGAAGACGATGGGGCTTTGGTGATCTAGAGCATTTCCCTGAAATGATTGACCAAATAAACCGCAGACGTCGCAAATTTCCGAGTTAGATCTCAACTCAGAAGCCGTGTATTCCAATTTGAATCCTGGCTCCCAAATGTTCATGGTCTGACACCGGCTGCAGAGTCGAGTAGACGAGCGATCATGTGGATCATGTATTGGTCCGACCTTGTTATAAAGCCGGCGAGCCAGAGTTTGATCTGGGATGTTCTCCCATTTATCATTCAATCGGCGATCTTGCTGCAAGACGAAATGTCTTAGATAATTAACCGTGCCCTGGCTGTCGCAGTACTTACTGCCTGTAGTATTATTAGTTTTGAATTGAAAGATTGTTCAAACCGATATGCACTTACTTGCTAAAGGTGGATTAACGGCCATTTCCTAAGCATATCAGAATCTAAAAATGTCTTCTTACATTCTAGTTTTATCATTGTCAGCGATCAATGCGGCATTCTACTGGCCATTACGAAAACACATCACTTACATACTGAAACCATGTTAGTACCCTACATGTACGATCTTGCTGGTTGAAGACTTACCTCCTCTGGTGAAATAATCACGGCCAAATCATCCTTGTCATCAAGTCCTGAAAACGTTCTGGTGGGGACCGGCAGGCGAGGTACCTTGGGTTGGTTCGGCGTGTCTGGAACTTGCAAGCTGACCGATGCCCTATTCTTCGGCTTTGTGCGGGTCCACGAAGCCGTGATATAAGACTCATCTATCTTGGCTCTCTCGTATATTTTCCGCATTTCCCGATGCAATTCAACCGCATTAGCCCGTGTATCCTCTCTAAGCTTAGGGTCGCTGTCTTCGTTTAGCTTATGGCTGCTTGCGAGTTTTACCTTGAGAAGTCTAGTTTGAATGAGGTTCAGCAAAGATTTGAGCGCGTGATCAGCGTTGGGGTTTCCACGATTCAGCCTCACTGATAGGTCGTCCATGTAATTTTGAACTTGATCTCGTATGCGATACTCCTGCTTCTGTCCCTCCCAAAAGTGGTCAAAGTTTCCTCGTCGAGTGAACTTCTCCACGGCTTCCCAGCCATCGACAAGCCACATGAGGAATTCCAGATACATGCAACCCATTGACCAAACGTCGTAGTCACGCGATCGCGGTTTTGACAGTGTTGGGCCAACCTCATCGCATTCCGGCGGTTCGTACCGCAAGGTGCCGGTTTTTGTGCCAGTTGGGTTATCGCGGCTTCTCGTAGCTTCGACATGAAACTTAGTTAACCCCATGTCTGCAATTTGCAGGGTACCTCGACCGTTTCCATTCGGAAATCTCAGAATGTTTTCTGGCTTCAAATCTCCATGGCGGCCGTTTATCTTGTACAATGCTTCGAGGCCGGCTGCTAAACCTGACAGCTGCTCAAGTGACCACAGCATCAATTCGTCGCCTTCTTTTGTTGAGGCGGAGTATTCCTTCTCTTGCGCCCAAAATTGGGTGAGGTTGCCCCCGTCAGCCCATGGGAACAGGAAACAGAATGAGTCACCCTGCTGATACGTGGCAATTGGTTTAATAATGTTGGGGTGTTCTATTTTGCTGATGATCTCCAGCGGCTCCGCTTCGCGGCGAAACCTTTGTGCAGCATCTCGTTGAAGCTTTTTCACGGCAATAACAAGCGGGATCTTCCCTTCGACCTGGCGGAGATGTCAATGAGCAAGGATCATCCTTGCGCGACCATTTCACTTACCAGGACTTTTTGATGCGCCCTGTGGATCCTTGCCTTGTTCACTTGGCCAAAGAAACCAGATTTGAAGACAGTGTCATATGTGACGAATGGCAATGGCCGTTTCTCGTGAATGTTGTGATGCAAAGGGTTTCCATCAAAGATTGGTGCAAGGAATCGCCATTGCGCCTGCTCAAAGGCCTCTAGGTCTCTGCGTTTCCATTTTAAGATTGCTTTGAAAGGGTCTGAAGCTGCTTCCATGCTCAATTTGTTTGTGATTTCGTCCACTTTTCCAATTCTGTATGCTGTGCGATGGTAGCCCTGGGCGTCGGTGATGTTTTCCAATTTGACCGGCAAGCAGTCATCGTCAAATTTGTATTTATGAAATGAGGGAATTGCATCGCTCATTTCAATGAATGTCAGGATCAAAAACAACCTCTTCGCCTTGGCGGTGATGAATTCCAGCAGGTCCTCTTCGAATTCCACCTCGCATCTCTCGAGCTCTTCCCTGATCACATGTTCTGTTGTCAGTAGTTCAATGCCGTTATTGGGAACAAACTTGTATTTTCCAGAATCTATGTTCTGTGTCACGTTCAGGATGTTGTCTAGTAGCGAGAAGTTTTGTTTGAGCAGGTCGTCGAGACTAAACGCGTCGACCTCAACAGGATCACCTAAATGGGCTAGGTTTGTTACTTTCGCCATTTTGGATTCCTATTGAGGGGAGCAATGGTTGGGGTCTAAAAATGGCGCTTTTTTGTGCAAATGATTTCTCAACACTAGAAAATGCCTCCACGGAGAAAGATGACGGACGTTTCACAGATGTGACATGATCAGATCAAGATTGAAAAAAATGATTGAACTTATCAAAATGAGGCTCAATTGCCTTTCCTAATGGTGCGCCCGTGGACCGCTGAATTGAAGTATCGCTTTTGCCGAGGTGGATCGGCCTTAGCGAGGACCTGCCCAAATAGCAACGCTACCCTGGAGCGACACAAAGGGCTGCGAATGAGGCTGCTGAGAATTGCAGCACGGGCTGAATGCTGACCCATCTGCTGACAGTGTCGGCTGACGTGGCGTACATAAGATGGTACGCTACTCTCAGACATGCTTCTGATCCTGGGCGTTCTCAGGCTTCAGCACTTTGGTGGGATGTTGTGATATGTAGAGTAGGTAGCGGGGAGCAACAAATGCTCCAGAACAAAATTCCAGTAGATATTGCAACCGATACGGTTTGGATCAGAATGCAGACACTAAGAAAAACCAGAGTCTTCCAGAAAATATACCAATTTGGTTGCAAATTCCCATGGTTCGTGCATTTCCAATGCTCTTTACGTCGTAAATATTAAAAAAAAGCTCACCCCACCTAACAGGCATAAAACATCCAAAGCTCAAAATCAATGCAAGAAAAATTACATCTAGCTTAACAAAAGAAATCTTAACTCCAAATAAGCCATCGCAAAAAAGTCAACTTTGACAGAGAATGAAAGTTGAGGTCACTGAACGGACTCAGTCCGGAATATTGCGCCCAAACGGCAAGCCAGCTCTTGGCTTACGCAAGCCTGCGAAGGCTGAATAGGAGCGCGTCTTTTATCAATATAATGTCGATCCTGTATTCTATTGTTTCGGTTCTTGATCAGTTGCTGGCGGTCGCAAAACCAGAGACGAAGCTCATACGTATTTTTGTTTCTCTTCATCTGAAACCTCTAAGTATATATTGTAGATGTTGTGCAGCATCTCGACCCTGAAATTGCATTTGCTGTAGTAGCTGTTGATTATGTCGTTTAGCTGCTGCTGACTGACGGACTTCGAATGGACTCGCACGACTCGATAGTTTTGTCGGTTGATCTTCTCAGATGGCGTGGGCTCGATTGACATTGTGGAAGGCGTTTTAATTTTGTCGCGCTGATTTGAATCTATCTGTGGCAATAAAAAAGCTCCGCTGTAATGGTCGAGAAGTTTGGAAAGGCGCTTGAAGGTTCGTGAAGGTTCTTGCTTGGGGTGCGGATGATCTGAGTTAATCTTCTTCAAGTGTGGTTTTGATACCAAGCAGGTGCCTTGAGCTAGTCTAATTCGAGAATGTCGCTTTCAGGAAGGCCTGACCAGTCACACGTTTTTGCAAGGCAGCTGAAAGTTTGGAAATGTAAAATCCAAATGCCACGGGGCGAGCTGCGCCTAACGCGGGTTGTATTTATTAGCGGCTGCGTACAGAACAGAATGTGCGGACGAATAAGAATAGCCAGTGCCTAGGAGTGTGTCAGCTATGACGCTGCTCCTTTTGGGGGCCGACAAAGATTCCCACTCTGACAAGGCAGACTCTTCCTTTGGTGGTATAGCCTGATCCAGAGCATTGCCGCTGAGGCAGCCCGCATGGGACACACCACCATAGGTCGTATTTTGGGTGGCCACATTTCAATGCAGGGGTGTCGAGTGTGCGTGTTCGCCTTTTTGCGGCCTCTTGCCCGTCTTTGAGGCCCGGTATCGGGATGCCTCAATGGTTCGCAAATGGTACTGCAGGCAGCCTGCTTCGCCACCCTGGCCATGTGTAGGGTCATTGCGGGAGGAGCATCGGGACCTAATGCGAGTGAACGGTGACTCCAGCAGGCGTGTAACGTAGCCCTGTCCTGCCACGCCATCTCGGAGCGGAGAACGTTTCCGGACCTTCGCTGAGCCCCGCCGTTGATATTTGGGAGACCACCTGCCACGGACATGGTGGCCAGATCCGATGACAAATTAGAGGTCTGTCCAGATGCCTTTTTTTTTATTGCGGATGCAAATCGGACTACCACCTTAAAGGACGTCAAGTGCGCAAATTCGGCACACGCACAAGAGTGTGTCTGCCTGTGTCTCACGCTTAGTCTGCATCATGGCATTCCTTCGGTCAACTCCTGACCAGGTAGGGTCGCAGCCCTGTCTCGAAACGGACAGTCAACACCCAACAGGATAAATTGTGTGCGCTCCCTCTCTTGCCTGCAGCCAATGACCCCAGGCAAAAGCAATTCAGCTCGTTCGCTAGCACCTGCATGTCTTGCTACGCCCCAGCGCCAATCGCCATCACATCATTGGTCGCCCATTGAAGACGCTCAATAATCCTCCACACGCACCACCACCCTCCTGTTTTGTTGTGGATGCGTGGTCTGATCCTTCTGATCCACGGTTCCCGAAAGCAGATTAGATGTTGTAGCGCCTGTTTTTGTAGGCTGAGCCATCGCCGCGATGCGAAGCCTTGCGGCGCGAAAGCGGCAATGCTTGCTCGTCATGGCCCCCACCACCTTTTTTACCCTGCCCTGGTTGGTAGAGCCGCCTGCGCAGCCGCTCTATCATTACTTAGCCGGGGATCGAGCCTTATTTGCAGGTCACTGCACCGGCCCGTCCCCAGGAACCGTTCGCGTCCGTGTCCGCGCCCCATCTACTATTTGTGCATCTAGGACCTCGCCCCATTCCCCCCAAATTTATGGGTTAACGAGTCAAAAAAAAATTAAATTTTGCTTTGTCTAATATCCGACCAACCAAGAATCAGCCGATATCCCGCGCATGGACGCTCAAACGCCCTCGCCACATTGGTTGTCGCAACTGAGATTACGAGCTCTCTACCAAGGACACCACCATGGCCCCTGAAGAGACACAAGACGATAGCCAGATGATGAGACGAGGCAGCTCTGCGTCATCAATCAACTTGAACCAGCCAGAAACCCCTGCCATCGATGTTTACGATGTGTCACCTTCGGCACCAATCAACACTAATCGGCTATCCTTAACACAACCCTCTTTTCGTGACAATGAGTTTCAATCAGCTGCTCTTGGAAACGGCGCAAATTCTCTAGTTTCGGGTTCAGAAGGTGATCGCTCCGAAGGCGTCCATACCTTCACCACCGATCGTCACTTTGGATTGGGCTCACTGGAGCGTCCTGAATCGAGGAAATCGAACCAGGAGACAAGCTATAGTGTCTTGAAAGAAATCCTTTCAAATGGCGCCGGTCAATCTCTATCAGGCGTCGGAGGGGCCGGAGGCGGGCTTTTATTATCAGATCATGAGCCAAAACGGGCATCAGTCGAGGGCACCCATCTCGCTCCTGACCGAAGGAGGTCAGAAATAGATATTCATTCTATTGAACGTCAAATATGGAATTCTATGGACGTATCTGCTGTTAACAAGGCCCGATTCTTGCCGACTGATAAACTAGATATCATCGTCAATGAGCCCAACGTCCGCCACCTTCTGCAAGCAGTAAACCCACCCCTTTCACACAAACGCCTGGAAGACGCTCTGCAAGAGATACTGTATGCTGGAACGGAAGAACCTACAGGAATGCGCAGGATCTTCGCTATATTTATCCTCATGGGCACCATCGACTACATCTTTGATTTCATTCAAGCTGAGCTTTACGATTTCAATCTCCCCTTATCGTTTACATGGAACAAGGAACGAAGGATGCATGATGTTGCTAAATTCCCCGATGGAACCCCGCTACAATGGTTTGACAAATGGAAAAACAGGGACATCTTTTCCTTCGAAACTCAGCAAATGGCCATGTTAGCCCCAGTTCTCCAACAGCCCGAGGACAAATTGAAACATTATGAATTAACCCATCAAACCATCCTTCCATTTCTTGAGCATGAGCATAAAAATAGTGGTGGCTACGGGAATGTCTTCAAAGTCAAAATTCACCCAGCTCACTGTAAATTCCTTCCTCGCAGCGTAAGCCTCCCACTCGCCTTTCCTCTTAACAATGCTAACCTGGTTTCACAAGCCTTATGTTGACAGCAATTCCTACTTTGCAGTCAAGGCTCTGCATGTCAGCAAACGTGAAGAGTTTCGAGCAGAAGTTGAAATTTTAAAGAGATTTAGCGCTATAAACAAGCCGCATCCCCATCTAATACAGCTCCTGTTGACCTATCAACACCTCGACAACTATTATTTACTATTCCCCTGGGCACGAAGCAACCTCAAAGAATATTGGAAGGAGCAGCGCCAGCGACCATTGACCCCGCATACCTTCTCCTGGTTCATGAGGCAATGCTTGGGGATCACTGCAGGGCTACGGCAAATCCACCGCGTCAGAAGTAACCCAACAGAGGCGGAAGATCCGGGCTTACTTAGCCCTCCCAACATGAACGGGAAAAACTATGGAAGACACGGAGATATCAAACCGGAGAACATCCTCTGCTTCCAAAAGGATGGTGACATTCAACTCGTCATAACTGACTTCGGACTCTCCCGCTACCACTCGAACAAGTCCAAGTCGCACAGCATGAATGTGAGAGGCTTCTCGGCAACGTACAGGCCGCCCGAGTGCGATTCAAATGAATCTTCCATCACACAACGATACGACATGTGGACATTAGGTTGTCTATTCCTTGAATTCGCTTCGTGGCTGATTCTTGGCTATCATGAAACAGAGGTGGTATTCGCTCGGGCAAGAATGAACGACGACGCTCCTCATCTCATAAACGAAGATAAATTCTTCTACTCGCATGGAACCCAGTCTCCAAAGGTAAAACAATCTGTGCTCGACGTATGTCCAAGCTTCTCTCTCACCCAACGCAGCAAACAAGTATGCTAAGATGCGCATAGTGGATCGTAAAAATTCGAGAGACGAAAGATTGCCCTCGTTTCATCGATAAGCTATTAGACCTGATCAAAGATCATTTATTGGTTCCTGATTCTAACAGCAGATGGGAATGCGGTAAGGTGCAGCGAGAGTTGCGCAGGATTCAAGAGCTGTTCACGAACCCCTCCGCTTCTGAAAAGGAAGTGAGCAATGGATATCCCACCCTAGGCATAAATGGATCAGTGGTATGTTTGGGTGAAACCTGAAGTTTGATGTGTTCTAACATGAATCGCTAGCCTCCGAAAACTATCAATGGGGACCAGCATGAATCAGCATCCATTCCTGTTATGCCGGCCCATCTGACTCAACGGGCATCTGACTCAACTACAGGCTCTGAACTCAATCCAGGGCCCATGTATTCAAACGATACTACACCATATGACTCACAGGTGGACTCCAGCCTGGTTTTTACTGGCCCAGACCAGCAAGAACTACCAACCGCAGAGATTACAGCCAACAAAGAACAATTGGATGAGTCATCAGAGGAAGGCCAGATCCTGCTCGTCAAATCAGGATTGGAGCTGACAAATTGGATTGAAGAGGCATTGGAAGCGTCCGGAGTACCTTCATCTTCAAGGTCACCTGTCGCAGCTCAACCGCCGACTTCCGAGGAAGGGCCTTTGCTCGTTGAGGGCTATTCGAATATTGGCCAACCCAAGCCAGAAATCCCCTCCAGTCTTGAAAATGCTGCAAGGTCTGCTGATGAAGGCAGCAAGGATTTAGAAAGGCATAGTGATCTTACATCAACTAAGAAGGATGACTCAGCTGTATTAGGAGAGTCAGAGAAGAGGCACCGATGGACGAGAAGGTTACGGGAAGCTTGGCTGAGGCGCAAGGGCCGGATCAAGGAACTGAAGAAGGAGTTCCTACACATGGTGTCTCCGGAGATAAATACTCAAAGGAAATGATGATAATGATACATGATGCACTATCCCGTAGTTATACCGAAAACTGATGACACTGGTATACGATAATCTAAAAAAGAAAAAAAAACAAGAGAGGACTTCCATTGCGTGTATCGAAGAGTATGCCGTATCCACATGATACGGATCTAACGTAGTCCCAAGAATATGCCCATTCGTCTAAATAGCTACAATTGTGTACAAATTCTTCTATATGCATCCAGCTCCAGCCTGTACAGCAAGCAGATTAAAAAAAAAAGCAGTTTTACGGCCCCAATACCTGTTGAGCTGGTTATATAAGCCATAATAGTTAATCTAGATTTTTTAAAACTTTAAGGTAAAAACTTTTAATACTTAGATAGCTATTTCTAAAATCTTATAAAGATTTAATAAAAAGAGCCTTCCCTTGCTAATATAATTTAATTTAATCTTTTTTTTATTATTACTAAAAAAAAATAATATTATTTATATAATATAATTTTATTAAGTATTTATTATATATTATTTTATTTAAATATATAAAATTTTATTAATAATATTAGCTTTATATAAGATTATATTTTTATATTAAAATATAATTTTTTTAATATTAATTTTAAATTATATATATAAAGACTAAAGATAATTAGCTTATTTAAATAAATAAAAAAATACTAATTATAAGGCTTTTTATCTAAAAAGATTTTTTTTTTTAATTATTAGCTATAGCTAATATCTTTTAATTATTATTTTTTACTTAATTAAAATCTAAATAAAGATATTAAGTATTTTATATACTATTAAAAGAAATAAATTTAAATCTTATAAAGATATTATTAAAATAGTAATAATCTAAACTATAGTTAAACCTAGTTCCTAGAAGATATAGAGTTAGTTTGGTATAAGCTATAGTTTTAGGAGCTACTTAGCTATATAAAGATTACTTAGATATACTCCTAAAGATAGCTTATAGGAAGAAAATATATAAAGGGCTTCTTAAAATTATTAGGGTAAGTAGGTTAGGTAAAATAGGATTAAATTGGGTTAGGTTAGGTTTCCTAGATTATTAGTCTTTTAAAAGGGTACAAATAAAGCTTCTTGGCAATTTTAAATGTTTAACTTATCTATCAATGTGAAGTTCTTGAAAGATGAGCGTGTCCCCCACCCAAGGGGGGACGTGTACAAATTCTTCTGATATAAGTCCAAAGTCTAGCTGGCCTGATTCTCATTGCATTATACAAGACCATCCGCTTCTCGCAGGTTCAGATTCTGATGCCATGCGCTCCCCATTCGCGGCACCCTTCGGCTTATACGAAGCAGGTTCAATCCCGACCCACAGCTTTTTCAGATCTAGGCTTTCAATATCAGCCGTCCACAGCGATGGAGAAGGCACCGACAGCTTCCACCCATGCCTGTTGGCTGCAGCAAGTAGCAACGCCAAGTTTACCTCTATGCTTGCCGGATTTTTGGCACACACGACAAATGTTGTCAGGACGAAGTGAGCAAATGGCAGCTTCTTGTTCAGCTCTTTGTGCACGTGGTACTGCCATAAATTTGAAGACTTGGGCATGTCAAAAGGAACAACGTTCCAGTGAAAGAGATGACCTTCGGTGGTGCGGAAATTAGGGATATTGAACCCATCGGATGGCATCGGCCACGCGCAGTAATCCACATGCAGTCTACCCTTGGCAAAGACGGCATCGGGGTTCGCTTTTTTGAAGGCCCGTGCAAACTTTAGAAGGCTGTCGGGTGAAAGAGTAGCATCGGGTGACTCCAGGTATCGTTGTCGGAGCAAGCTATTATCCAACGGTGCAGTCGAATAGTCGAAATAAATGTCCTCGATTCCATCAGTCCCAGGTGAGACGTATGAGCAAGCTTGCGTCGGTTGAAACTCTTTCAGCATCGTCACGAGCCCATGAGACTCCATGTTGGCCAGTATCCTAGCTGTAATCAGGAGATCCGACCTTGATGGTTTACTTTTTCCAAGACCGCTAATGAATTCGGGTGCTTCGTCAAGAACGTTCCATGCTCACACACGGTTGCCCTCGTAATTGACATTTGGCACATTTAGAACAGCTGCGGGAGATAATTCGATGGATCTGTCTTCCAACCATTCGCTTTGCTGGTCCGCCGGGATGGATAGTTGAGCCGCCCTGTCCAGCATCTGCTGTATGGGGGACTCTCCCGTCAGCTGCATCAAGGCGACGGCAACATTATCCAAGATTGCAAAGTCGCTCCCGGGGTTCCGGTCAATGATTATAAACTCGTAGTAGTTCCCAACCATATTCTTGTCTCTGAAATTCCGGATCAAGGTGAGATCGGAAAGGATGTCTTTGAAAGACGACTCGATGTACCAAAATGCATCATGCATGTCCTGTCCAACTGTTCGTTTGCGGTTGAGCCATAGACTCTCGTTGACCTCGGGGCTTCTGGAAATGACGCGGTTTGATTCACGATCGTAGACCACTGTGATATAGCGGTCGATGCGGGTCATGAGTTCGTGGATGAGCTTTTCGGCTTGAGGCTCATTCTTCGTCATCCTCCCTACTAGGTAGCAACGAGATTGCCTCTCTATAGATACCTCGTCATTTGTAGTAGTCCGACTGGGTGAAGGTTTTGAGTTTCCTTTTAAAACGCCAAAGAAGCCTTGGAGTGCCGCCAGGGGACACTCTTGAGACACGTCATTGTGCTTGTCTAGCCACCCCCCTTGACCATCTTTTGCGGGGCCGTATCGGTCCAAGGCAATCAGTGTCTTGATGAGAGCCATGTCTTCAGACCTGTAGCAGAATTGTTCAATATTCCACCAGTTGACGATGGATAAAAACCATGCATACAGCATGTCCCAGCCTTCAACAGACATGCTGCGCACCTCATCATCCGTCGCAATGCGTTCACCTAGGACGATGATTGATGCATCGGTCGGAAACGAAACATAATCACATACAGCATCGCGGAGAAAGTGCAAAGTGTCTTCACGACCAAACTTCTCGAAAAAGCCGATGTACTCGTTCACATCGGATGGGGAGCAGCTTCTGAGAAAGCTGTCAATGGAGGTTGCTTGGTGCGCCAAGGCCAGTATGTCGGCGTCATCCTTCCAAACCAGAAATTCGCGAAACACAAAGCGCAAGATATGATCACCGTCATTAGGGTCTCTTAAAGTCTTGCTTTTGCGCTCGAATATTTTTCTCCCCGAGTCGTTCAGCGACGGGGCGACGTTGTAAAGTCTTGTCACGAGACCGTCAACGGTGATGGCCATCTCACGCTTCATCATTTTGACAGGGTGGTCGGGTGGTAAATGATCAAGCGCAGACATGGGCATGTCGGGGGATATTAGCGACGTGTAAACAGAGAATTCTGATCTGTCCACGTCGCTGAAGCCGGCTGTATCCGAGATGGGAAATGGCTCACGAATGTTGCCGCCTTGGGTGATGCTTCGCTCGAGAGCCTTAATTTCAGCCTCCAGCCTGAGGTTGCGCTTAGCCTGTCCCTTGTTCTTTGCATATTCGCCAAAGAACCGACAGTTCAACTTATTTTTCAGAATCAGGGTCTGTCGCCCCCATTTGATCTTCTCTGCTCGTTGCTCGACTCCAAATCCCTCATTATTTGACCGAGAGATCCGGCGATATCTCCCTTCCGAAACCTTGTACTGTTTGTAGAGAGACTTGTACTCCAGGCTGTGATGTTGGCAGAGCTTGTGGATGGGGTGTTGAGTCAGGTTGCTGCAGTCTTCGCCAGTATCCGATAGGGCGCCGCAGTAGCGGTGTGTCTTGTGCTTCTGGGCGCGTTCATTGTCGGTCATGGCTCAGTCGTACTGTTGTATCCGGCGTTGTATTCAGCAAGTGTGATTTTTCAGACCCGGAAAGTCATGGTCGTAATCTAATCTACACTATGCGCTGTACGTTGGGCGGTTGGGTTGCAGTGGGGGCTAAATTGGCACGTCCTCCAATTGGTCTGTTGATGTGTTGACGACTCACGTACGACACGTGGCACCACCATGCAAGTTGAAATTATTCGAAACTAAATAATACCAGATGACGATGTAGTTTCTTGCCTATCGCACGCCCTAACGCTACATTTGGGATTACGTTGAGGCGAAATGCGTTACTCCGCTAAGGGTTAATGGCGACTGCGATAAATGTACCAGTCAAAAAGCTACCCTCCCCTAGCAAGACAAGATCGTTTGGATTAGCACGGAAAATCCTATTTATCCTCAATTTCCAATACAAAAGGCATGTAATTTAGTATTATAGAACAAACGTCGTAAGATTTTGAAACGATGTGTCAAACACGAAAAACGTTTGTAGTAACCACGTAAAAGCAATCTGCAAATTACGCACGACTCAATGATCAAACACTGTTAAGTATTCTTACAAACTTTAAGCCATAGTGTAAAACCCCAGATCATGATCAATTTCCAGACCCCCTGGAAATTATTTTGTTGCACCATCCTCATCACCTACTCAATTCCATACCCTAGACCTTGCGCGCTCTAAATACTCTACAATATGGGGACCTGCCACTGCTATTGCGCGGGAGAATCTATTTTCGGTAATATGACTCTCAGCCCCTGCATTAACTAGGAGTTTCACGATATCGAGATACACCGACCTGGCGGCCTCGTCAATCGCGGTAGTAGATTCAAAGCCCGCTACGACATTGACGTCTGATCTTGATTCAATGAGAAGAAGGATGACTCGAAAAACCGTCCGGCGCGATGCGACCTGGAGCACTGTTCATTTGCTGGACCGTGCGTCAATGTCGGCCTCATTATCGATAAGCAACTTGACGAGATGGAAGGCCTGCTGTTTACCTGGTTCACATGCGGATTAGATAGGCGTTTGCTCGTATTCGCTCGCGGACCTCTTAGGATACACTTGTGCGCCATTTTCAATGAGAAACTTGACCATGTCAATATCTGACCCGTAGCAGGCTTCGGATAATGCCGAGGAACGTGTTCCAGTTCTAGTAATAGGTTAGAAAATGAACAAACGTCGCCCGTAACAATATACTGCCGACTCGACTTTTACATTTCAACCCTCCGAATGATGTTTTCGTATTGACGCTGGACACGATGGAGGAATTGGAACCTACTTGTTCATGTCATTCCAAATGATTTCGCTATCTTTCTCATGTCGTTGTCGATCATGTACCATAGACACAATGTATTGCCAGTCTTGAGAGGTCAAGTTCTTTGAGCGCCCCGATTCCTTTGTGGTCAGAAGATATTTGTACTTTCGCGGCTTAGATGCATTCGAAAGTCAGATACAAATAATTTCAACAAAGAAAAAACTAAGGATGGGCATACGTTGCGTTGAGGTTGTATTTGCGTTTCATGTGCTTCTGAAAATCTTCCAGCTTCCAGTTCTCCTTGAAGTAGAGGTTTTGGATCTTGTCCTTGAAAGGATCCCAATGTGCCAAGTGCTTGATTAAAATATCCATGCTGGCCATCTATTGTAAGTGATGATGAAGCTCTACGAAATTGAGATAAAAGGTACTGGGAATGTGTTTGCTTAAGAGATCGCCGTGGCCAATGACTTGGCGTCGGCCTCATCTGCGACTACTGCCGCTTATTTATCTTCATCACCAGATAGGGCAGCCAATAGATTTCAATATATGAAAAGTGAAGAAGATGCATGTAAGATGAGTTTATATAGTGCAAAACTGATTATTGACTAAATCTTGGGCACAATACCAATTCTCACTGGGTTAGCAAAAGGACACCAGACGAATTGGGGGTGAGCACCGGGCCTCTTGGCGTCAGATTGGATCCAGAAGGACACTGCATAGATATTTTACTGCTTATCCCATAGCGAGAAATTTCTTTACATAATGGCGGCCACCTCATTTAAAGGAGGGTATGATTGTCTTACTTCATCCTAAATAATGTACAAACAGGCTGAGCGGGATAGTAAACGCTTTTCGACAGTCTACCTTTAAAGGGCCGATCATTTCTATACTAATTCAGCTGAATGTGAAGTTTGCCCTCATCGAATCAGCCTAGCTTTGTAGCCTGAAATTTGCACGTGCCATGGTCAGCCTATACAGCGCCTTTAAATCAACACCAGGATCCCTTTAGGCATTCATGTAAGATTTTCTGCCAACGAACAAGTAACACAGAAGAAGCTCGATGATTCTGTATCCTCGTTTATGTAACTACCGGCTGAGCAAGTGCATCGATTGGATAGGTGTCCTTTGGCGGGCTTTTCGGATCTCCCAAAATGATCCCCATATTGTTCTGACCGGACTGGACATAAAACTTTGATCTGGCAGTGCCCTCAACTGCGCACTGCAATGCAACACCCTGCCGTCCTGGTCCTGTGCATTTGACATAGTTGATATCCTGGTGCAATACGTCATGTAGGGATTGGATGTAATCTGAATCGCCCGTTATAAGGGTTGAGTCAGCAGTTTTGGGGTTGTAAATAACGTAGTAGTCTCCGACTTGAAGCCGGTTTGTGGATGCTTCAATTGCGAAAAAGCCAGGTGGCTCAGCGCTGATAAGATCGGCGACTGGCGCTACCATCAAATCGTTGCCGGGACCCATAGTCATAGTCCGCAGGACTTGGCCATTGGCGTATGTATTAGCGCTATTCCCGCCAACGAGAGAAAATGCGCCCAATGCGACAGCCAAAATGCTAGTCGTGCTGACGGAAGTACCTTTGATGGTTGATACACTATTGCCTGTCGTTTGTGTGGTAGTCGAACGTTCAAAATTCGATACGGTAGTGATCGTTGAATGTCCAAGGATTGGTTGATTTGTGGTTGTCGAATGGCATTCGCTTGATGAACTTTTGCCAGTTGAGTAAACGGGAGCTGATAATACGATGTATGGTAATGTATCGGAGTGAGTGCTAGATGGCGAACTACTTGAGTGCGCTGGCTTATCCCCTTGCGTGCAGGTAGTCGTCGTCGATGGCTCCTCTTGTGGCTCTTTCGCGTAGCTATGATGGCCGTGACGGTGGTGTCTACGGCCAAACACTGTAGAAGCAGCCATAGCTACGACTACCAGGAATAATGAGGCCGTACGCATGGTTTAGAGGGTTGACGATCTTGGTAGTCGATTGGAAACGATGGGCAGCGCTGTAGATCAATCTTGTCGGTATAATAAATGATAGGGAGGAGATGGAAGATATAAATACCGAATTCTTGGCATAGAAATGGAAAAGAATTTACCGGTCTCACTGGGGGAAGCTGTCTTTAATACTGCACAGCATGTAATAAGGTTTCCGCGACTACATGACAAGGTTAGATCGTTTGTCGTGCTGCTGAAGTCAATTCTGACGATGAGGGGCAGTGCCTGGAATTTCTTCGTGAAATAAAATGCGCCTTTCCCTTTTTGGCCATGAGATTCATGTCGTCTCATACTCCGTCCAAATACAATAGGGAAAAGATGCTATGTTCCGAATGCAGATTTAAAATAATCACCGAATCCTAGGAGAAAAGAGCTCGCACGATGAGGTCCTGCAAGTCGCGGTGTTTGGCCAAAGCTCGACTAGCTTTTGACTAGTAGATCATGCGGTGTCCAGCTGAACTTCATTGAGCACGCGGGAGTGCCGAAAGTCAATTCAGTTGCCATCAAGAAGCCACCGAGCTTATTGCTGGCCTGGAACGCGCGTTCCACATCAAATAGTGAGAGACTGTTGATGATATTTTCTTCATTTCGTTTACCAGCGCTGGGAACTGGAGACTGGCGATAAAATAGTCCGGAGCAGGCCAACCAAGAAGATGAGCCTTTCAGTCGCCCGTGACATGGCAAGATCACGAAATAACATCTACAAAGTGTGAATTCAACTCCGAAATACGACTGCTGTAGTATTCAAGCATAGATAGCCTTTTTATTTACATCCACTAAAGCGGGCAAATAAACTAAGCTACAACTGCCTCGGACGTTGTGATCCTTGGCCTTCACCCACCTGCTCGGTGTTGCTGCCGAGCAGGATACAGAAACAATGGTCTGGGAATCCTCCAAAACCGCCCCAGTCAATCTCGGCGCACATATTAGCGATTAAGCGCTGGAAATCTGCTGAATCAGGAATCGTGGAGCGGAGAACGACGCGTCATCCAAGTACAGAAAATGAGCCGGCAGGATGAAGAGCGTTCCGTAACAAACCGCGTCGGCAAGCTCGCAGTATACCTTGGTTCGGGCCGTGGGATAATTTGGGATGCGACCCACATTCTGGAGGTTCTTGGTGTAACCAAAAAGAACAGCACCCTTGACCTGGTTCTGGACAGCTGATCCCAACTCAGATAGAGCGTTTCCGACCACCGCCGTTCCTTGACTATGAAAATTTGTTAGGGACAGATGGCAATAAAGTCACGCATCACATACCTGTAGCCGCCGGTGACAACAGGAGTATTGGGGCACTTGGTGTTTGCCAAGTTGAAAAGTCGCTTAGCCTCATCGATCGACTGCCTGTTCGTGCCAGCCGGCAAAAAGTTGGGCGACAAGTCGGCAGTATATGGTCCACCCACACCCTGGATCCAAATTCCGTTGCCGTACTCCGCCTGAAGGGCGGTGGCAAGGGCAGGACCTGCGGTAACTCCCTAAAAAACGCAATGAGTAAACATCAAATACAGATCGAGGTGTAAAGCAATACTTACCATGTTTCCAGCTTCAGTGGATCCGCGAGCAAAAATCAGAATGGCTTTGGGGCAGCTAGAGGAGCTTCCGCTTTCCAGATCATTTCGAGTGCTGATCTGGCGAGCTTCGATGGAAGTCACTTCATCACGAAGTTGCAAAGCATTCTCGTCTACTCCTGGGGAAGTGGGCAAAGAGTTCACGATGACAACCGTGGCAAGAATGATGCTAAGGAACTTCATGTTGAAGGCTTCAAAGAAAAGGCGAGGGTGGCAGGTTCTTGGTCTTGAGATAGGAGATTTGCTCTGATGTCCAAGTTTGCGGGCGTTGAGCAAGAATATCAAATTGATTCATCGAGACTTTTGTCAAGTTTATATAGAAATCGTGCTGTAGAGCCAAGAGTTGGCTTGACTACCAGCCCGTTTCAATGTCTGAATGCCGAGCCTGGTGTGCATGTACTAACTCCTCAGCTGGTTGCAACCTTGCTTACCAGCCAAGACTCTAAAGCTGAAGGAAAGGTGGACTTCACCATCAGATGACAATCGCAAGTTATCATCGGAAAAGGAAATTCGGAAACCCTCCGCAGACCATTTCGTGGTAGTTGGATTTGTGTGAGGCGTGGAGTCGGAAGATGCGGCTTGGCTCAAAGAGTAGGGAGTTCTACCCATCGGACGAGTATACCTCGGTCGGCAGGATTCACATTTTATTTTTCTGATTGATCAATATTACATGGGAATATTCTAGGGCTAAAGATAGACTCAACTGCATGGCTTAATTGACAACAGGTGACTATCAGCCCTGCCAGCAACTGGATCATATTCAGATCCAGAAGCGCAGCAGTTTCAATCCAATGGTTCCAAAACCGTTAGATCGTCAGTTCGCCTGATATTCTCTTAGCCCTGATTTGTACAATTCTTCGGTGCCCGGGGTCAATATAAGTGAAACAGCCGATTGCCGCTACTGGAGAATGGATGAACTCGAACGCATGCACGCCGCTGGAAGCACTCAAGACGGAGGAAATTTTCGCCCGCCCACCAATCTTTAGACCATTTCCAAGAACCAACACAAAAGAGAGGGTTCAAAGTGGCTTGATGCATAACGACGTGCAGCAGATTGTCGCGTGTTTGTGAGACCGCAGTTCCCCCGCATTCCCAGCTTCCCGGGAGTCGACGAATTAGGAAGTTCCACTTCCATTTTGGGTTAACAGAAGGAGTCCACACATTTGCCAAGGTGCCAGGGGCTGTGCTGGTGGCCTCGAAACCGCAGCAAATGGCCTTTTTGAACGCGAAACTAGACGCTGAGCCGAGGCTCACTTCTACCTGAGACAATCATGCTGATTGGGCTTTCTGCAACTAAGAACTCCCTGCCGCAATTTGCTCTGAGTCACGCTGCAATCACACACTGGATAAATGACTTTGAAGGGAATGGAAGCCAAAATTGGCCAGCAAAATGATCGTTGAACAGTATTAATGATGAAATTCAGACATTGTTCAGAAAATTGCACAAAGTGTACAGATCAATTGCAGCCCATGTTCTTTACTTTCAACTGGACTTGTAGAGGATGTGAAACATCTTGTTGGCCCATTCTTCTAACCACCCCATGCAAGCTCAACTACCACATCGGGCTCAAGTAGCGATTCCAATTGATATGCAACCTCTACAGGTGCTTACACCCTTGACTTCTCCACATCCAGTCTTCTCTACATTAGCCTCATTACTGACAAGGATCCAACCTGACACCCTCATAAAAAAAGAAATGCGAGCCTCGGCTTGCTGCCAGAGCGCGAGGGGCAAAGGGTCCAAGCCGAGGTTTTGGAATAAGCTTACTCTTTCAGATCCACCTGATTCACCACGCAAAACACCCTGTCCCTTGAAAGTGGGAGAGAGTGTGATATTGTTTATATTAAATTTAAATTTTTTAACAGCAGACAGACACCTGTCGCCTCGTAAGGCAACCTTTGATATACATTCTAGCGCGACTTTGCTTTCGACCATCGAGTGCCAGTACCTCCTATAGACAGAACAATCTTACGACCATGCTTTTCCCACCTGACCTATGCAATGGTCCTTTCTTCTGGAAAATATGTAGGGGAAAGACGAACATGGGTTTGCTCTTGTATCAGAATGTTGGGGAGGGAAAAGAAAAAAAGCAAACATGACAAAATGGCGCGGCTACAACCTGGTGCTGTTGATTAAAGGGTGTCAGATTTGACCAAAATTGTTCCCGATGCGGCCCGGGTGATTGTCATTTAGTGAAACCACCGTGTGGGTAGTAAAAGCACCTCCAGCACCAGTTGTTTAGAAGTGAGCAGGCAGATCACTGACCTATTGGTGCAAAATTTACAGCGGAACCACATTTAATATATTGGTCGGATGTGTTAGCATTGACGGGAAACCGAGGTTGGCAGTTGATGGTTGTAATCTGATGAAATAAAGAGAGCTCATCGGGATATAAAAGCGACGGCTCAGAATGTGAAATCCAACCTCAAACCAGCACACATCGATTCCAGTTCAGCTTCTCGCATCAGTCCAACACTCCTTTACCAACGGCAAACACATTCTACAGTCTCTCATTTTTCAACATGAAGTTCATCAACGTTCTTTCTTTGGCTTCCGCAGTCATCGCGACTCCATTGGGTATTGCCCAAGAAAAGCGCCAGATCACTGGAATCACTGCCAATGACTTCAAGACTGGCGGATGCAACGACATCATCTTTGTTTGGGCTCGTGGCTCAACAGAGGTCGGAAATATGGTATGAAGGTGGATTGATCCCCAAGCATGGACATGCTAATCGTATCATTAGGGTACAATTGTTGGCCCTGGCGTTGCCAACACTCTGAAGCAGGCATTCCCTAATAAGGTTGCCGTGCAAGGCATCGACTACTCTGCTGCACTATCCACCAACTTTCTGCCCGGAGGCGCCGACCCACTAGGTGTTTCCAACATGAAGCAGATCATCGGCGATATTGTCAGCAAGTGTGCCGATTCCATCATTGTCACTGGTGGATATTCGTACGTTCATCCCATTGAAACTCTCATGGCGCCATGATTATGTATAGCTAACTGGCTTGAACAGTCAAGGCGCGGCTGTGAACCATCGCGCAATTGAGGACCTCTCCGAGGAGCAGAAGAACCGCATTGCCGGTGTCGTTACCTTTGGAGACACCCAGTGGCGCGCTGATAAGGGCCAGATTCCCAACTTCCCCCCTGAAAAGGTCAAGATCATTTGTGCTGAGAATCCCCGCGATACTGTTTGTGATGGCATCCTGACTGCTGCGGTTCTGGCTCCCCATCTGTCTTATGGAGCCAACGCCAAGGAGGGTGGCGAGTTCCTCATCGAAAAGATCCGTGGCGTCCAGAGCGCATGAAGCTTTTCGTGAGTTTTTTTCTGGTTCGCTGCTCATGTATACCTTCCGATTCTTGACCGTCTAGATCTTTTGGGGCCTGATACCTGAGTTGATGGAGCTGGTTTCCGGATGCACATGGCTCTCAATGTCTAGGTGGTGTGGTTGTAGGGGAATCTTTTTGTACTTTTTTTTCTCTTTCTATCCTAAAAAAAATGTTGGCCGCATAAAATCTTCTGTTCCAAATTGAAACTTCGGGATCGTGATGACTGTGAGACTTTTATTCCGTTTTATCAGATTCACCAGTAAAACGAGCAAACGGGTAGTAGATGCAAACGATGATCTCGTCTGACTCTATGGCTGGACATCTAGCGATACCAAAATCTGAAAGGTGAGAGAAATCACTGGAAATAATTAAAAAAAGGCTAAGTGCACCATAAATTTGTTCTATTTACTTGAGCCTTTCCTTGTTACGAGACTGGAGTTACATGTTGGAAAGAAAGACTGAGAGAATCGCTGCATAGGCAGCTGATACCACCATCATCTCCAGATTCGATGCTCTCAGCATGACTGACACGAAGCAGGCAAATAGGATTACACACAATGACACAACGGCGAGTTGTGTGCCTTTGCGGACCTCATAGGCCAAGACACTCAACGGCACTGTAAAGAAAACTCCTGTGACCCCTGCAATAATCACACGACCAATGATGTCTGAGATTAGTGTGTTGTTCTGGGACGACCAATTCGTGTGGCCCTGTCTTTGGGCGGCTGTCTCGGTCTCTCTCTCGGAAGATCTTGATATTCTTTTATAGCGCAGAAGCCGCAAAAGATGGTGGATGCATCGCCGCAATGGATCCTGACGGACACGAGTACTCTGGTCCACTCTCACTAATCTCGTTTTATATTTTTCGTACAATGTGAGATCGGTCCTCATGATGGATAATTTCTCATCATCAAGCAGCGAAAATGTTTCCATCGACATGATTGAGTTGAAGGAAATTATTGCCTCGTCTGCGCTGCATTTAGCGAATTTCCGTGTGCTGATGACATATTGACCTACCATATTCTTTTAATAGTCTACGAAGATGAGTGATTAATTCGTGGGAAATGGCCTCCTCCACTCCCGGGACTGATTCATCCTTTTTGCAATGCCGAATGCCCAGCCTATCATAGGCGGTAGGTTCCACCTCAAGGCCAAGGCCAAGTTGATAGATGAGGTGGTCAATTTCGGCAATTTCAGCCTCCAGGTACCGCAGATTCAGCAAATGTGTCGTTTTAAATCGCCGGAAGCCATGCAGAGTCAAGTTGCTGTCTGCTGTGCTCGCCAGCCATTGATCGGCGAATTGTTCCCTCAAGTCTTTAAAATTCTGACCGTATTCCATCGTGAGGGTGAAGTGCGTATCGGAGTGATTCGCTATGCGAAGACTCAGGGGCGCGGAATGAATGAAATGGAATCCGATGCCAAATGAGCGAAATGCAGACTTTCTCAGAATGCAGCAGTGAGGAGGCACGCATAAATGGGATGGGGGAAAATGCGAAGGAGGGAATTGTCAGATTCGTGAACCTTCATCTTCAGCGCCCGCGTCGGTTGCCTTACCCGGACAAGGTTGAGGCAGGGCTGTGGCTTTGGTGTCTAGCCAAGAGTATTAACAAGCCACCAGCCAAGGCAAACTGCAGCAAGGCGAACCACTCCGATTGGCGGGATATGATGATATCGCCAATCACTTTCCTATCCACCTCATGAGGCAACCGATCCAATTACATTTCTGCCCTTCTTATTAGCCCGCAGTCAATGAATTGGGCTGCAATTCATGCAGGTGCCTCCCAACTTGGAGCATGTGTATTTTCCTGTCGCGATCAACCATTTTCCTCATTATGGTCGTTTTTCGACATCGCATAGTTCCATGGTATGGCTGCGTGTCACACGAGATGCTGGTGGGCTATGTACGCTCAGGCAAATCACAAGGTCATTTCTCAAGTGTCAAAACATATTTATCGTAGCGTTTCGCTGCTTGCTACCTCAAATGCGCGATCCGACCGTAAAATATAAGCGGGCTGTGGCGACTGCACACGGGCCATGCAAAAACCAACTGTATCGCCTACCCTATAGCAATGACACAGAATAAAACGCCTAGCTGAGTAAGAAACGACTTGGATAAATCTACTTGGCGTTTCGCTCAGCCCTTACGATTGTTGTTATTCTTATTGGAATCCTGCGCTTTCCAGCTTCTATCGCATTGGGGTGTGGCGCACTGTACATCCATCTCGCATGTCTCGGCGAAGTCTTATCACCGCTTACTTGTTGGCTTGAATCACATGTTGTAATTTGGATCATTATTGGACACTAAAGGCCCTATTATTGATACATTGCGTCGCAAGCCAGCTGTCCAAAAGCGGTAAAACATGCAGCACCACTGATCACGCGCGATTTGGAAAAGTTTCGCTTAGATACACTTCGACGGGTTTCGGCGCTGAACTCTGCATAGATCGAGTTTACGGACAAAAATCGCAATGAACATGATTTGCCATGCAACTTACCTTCGCGAAAGACGATCAATGATGATCCCGTGCATTTCCCGCTGTCAAAACCATCACCATGCAGTGTTTGTGCATGAATGATGTTTTCCTCCAGGTGGAGGCCGCCTTACTCGAACAATGGGCTGGTCGCTTCGTTCAGTGCTAAGTTCCCACATTAGGCTCGATGACGTGAACCAATATTTCTTCATTTCCCCGCCACCGCATTTCGGACCTGGACGTGTTTGGCTTCTTGCCGTGTGGGTGCTTTCCACAGGCCAATTTGCAATTTGAGCGTGACCCAGTGGAAAGCATGTCTTCGGAGTGCCAGGTCTCATGTTTCGGTGACATCCCCGGTCTTATCATCCAGGGGGGCATGAAAACGGCACGTCCACGCGTCAATCGATAGATCCAAAGTGGGGGACACGGCATGGTTTTATCTCGGACTAAGGCCCTTAGCGAGAGATGGCCCGTGAAGATCTGTGGCGTGGCTGGCCCGTTTGCCCGCTTGGTCCGATCGAAGCAGTCCGTTAGTCGCTTAAAAAGTAATAGTTACGGCGCTAGGCTGCGAATGTCTACGACAGCAGGGAAGGACCCTCTGATGCTACTCACTGAACGGGAATGGTGGCGAAAATCCCTCGATTTAGCTCTCCCCTGGTGCTAAATTGGGTTCACCATTTTTCAGCTCCCGACACGATGCACCGGAGCTAGGCCGAAAATCCCTACCTCGGAAAAGTATTGAGCTGAGCGAGATGCGGTGAATGGTGTAATTGTTTGTTGGTTTCTGGAGCGGCTCCGTGGGGGCGATTGATAAATAGAACAGGACGGCCAGCTCGCTTGTCTCGCCGAAGTCCAACCTGCGCAACCTTTACACAGCTCGAGAGAAACGAGAAAAAGTTCATCATGGAAAGACCAGAAAAAAGAGTCAAACCAAGCCATGGGCATCGGCTCATCATCGACACGTTTGATGCCATTGCTGCCAGCGATCCTTCCCGCGCTTTTGTTTATACGCCCCGAACGAATAACGCAAGTGATGGCTGGAAAGTGGTCACATTTAGAGACATGTCCCGAGCTGTTGACGAGGTGGCATGGAAGATTACTAATGAATGTGGACCTGGATTCCAGGACACGTTCCCGACACTAGCATACATCGGGCCAAACGATGTACGCTATCTCATCATCTGTTTGGCCTGCATCAAAGCTGGTTACAAGGCTCTCTTTCTGTCTCCACGCAACAGCAAGGAGGCTCAGCAGTCCCTGCTCGATGCCACGGATTGTCGTCTATTTTGGTACACAGAGAACTATGGGCTATTGGCTAAGCTGTGGATTGATGATCGGGACATCACAACAGGATTAATTCCAGCTCCTGTAACTCTGTTTGAATCTGATCCAACCAATTTCCCATACCACCGGACCTTTGATCAAGGTAGATGGGATCCAGCGGTAGTGCTTCATACAAGTGGAACGACTGGCCTTCCAAAACCTATTGTTGTGCGACAGGGCAGCCTCATCATTGCAGATGCCATGCGCGATCTTGGCAAGCACCATGGCGGAGAAATAATGGTACCTTACTGGTCAGAATTGGCGCAAAGATTCTTTTTACCCATGCCACTATTTCACGCTGCTGTTCTTTTCAATACATTCATTGCTACAATTTGGTACGACACTCCAGTTGCATTGAGCTTTCCAGACACGCCTCTCAATGCGGAGTTAGCAGCCGAATGCTTGAAACATGCCGACGTGCAAGCTGCTCTCCTACCACCTGTGATTGTGGAGGAGCTATCGCAGAAAAGTGACGCCTTAGGCCTTCTGAAACAACTGAAGTGTTTGGTGTTTGGTGGAGGTGAGTATGAAGTGTGTCAATTCTACGACGTTGGCTCATCACCTATCTAGGCAATCTAAGTCAACAGACCGGTCAGATTCTACGAGAAAACGGAGTTGTTCTGTGTAATAGCATTTCGTCGACGGAGTGAGTGACTACCACTAACCTTAGCCTTACTGGGTTCTAACTTGATAAAGGTGCGCTCCTTATCTTGTTCACTTTCAGCACGATTTAGAGAATTGGCGGTATTTCATCTTCAACGACAAGGCTATGGGCTGCGATTGGCGACTCTATTCCGAAGAGGACAACCTGTACGAGCTTGTGTTACGCCGAAATGATCCGAAGGAACCTGGGCTTCAGCCTATATTTTACACCTTTCCCGACGTGGACGAATGGTCAACGAAAGATCTCTACAAGCCTCACCCTACCCTTCCAGAGCACTGGATGTACTGTGGAAGAATTGACGACGTCATCGTATTTTCGAACGGCGAGAAGCTCAACCCTGTCACAATGGAAGAGATCATCGGGAGCCATCCATCTCTCAACGCCGCTTTGGTTGTAGGACGCGATCGATTTCAACCAGCTCTAATTTTAGATCCTGTGTCGCCTTGCGAGGATGACAATGCAAGGAGTGCTCTTATTGAGGAGATTTGGCCGTTGGTGGAGAAGGCCAATAAAGAAACAGTCGCACACGGTCACATTGTTAAATGGCTCATCACGGTGGCGCCGCCAGGTAAATCTTTCCAGAGAACGCCAAAAGGCACAATACTCCGAGCCCCGACGGTGAGACAATTCACCGAAGAAATAGAGCTCTTGTACGGACAACAAGAAGCCAATGGGAATCATGAGTCTGTTGAGCTGGATGTGACTAGTGAGACGACATTGAGCAAATCAATGACGGAACTTGTTACGAAGTTGACTGGAATTCAAACCATCGATCCCGAAACAGACATCTTTAGCATCGGGTTTGATTCTTTAAAGGTGGTCAGCGCTCTGAAGATTCTGAGAAAAGGACTCGAGGACGCGAATGTTCAACTCAAAAGCCAGCTCACAACCCGACTCTTCTACGAAAACTCCACACCTGCCCTGTTGGCCAAGTGTCTGTACTCGGCTATTCACCAGGATGGCCTTCTTTCCGAACTGGATGCTGAGGATGAAAAGAAGATTCTCGAATCACTCCTATCGAAGTACACAAAGGAAATGCCGACTCCTGAGCAAGACAGACCACAACCTCTTAGCGATGGTCAAACAATATTGGTTACGGGCACAACAGGCTCTCTTGGTGCATATCTGCTCGACCGCCTCTGTCAGCTTGAGTCGGTGAGCAAGGTCATCGCTCTAAACCGAGGCAGCGATGGTGGAGCGTCTCGTCAACCTTCTGTCAGTGCGGCCCGCGGGCTCAACACGGATTTCGCCAAGGTCGAGTTTTTTTCGGCAGACTTGGGTCTTCCCGATCTCGGTCTTGGCCAAGCCAAGTTGGCGGAATTGTCCGAATCGGTTGATCGAATCATCCACAACGCATGGCCCGTCAATTTCAACATCAACGTTACGACATTTGAGCCCCATATCCGTGGTGTACGGCACCTGGTCGACTTCTCAGCAGCCGCGAAGAAGATTGTGCCGATCGTCTTCGTGTCTACCGTGGGAACGGCCAATGGGTGGACTGGAAGCGAACCAGTTCCCGAGGAACGATTGGATGACTTTGCACTTTCGCGGATGGGATATGGGCAATCCAAACTTGTTGGTAGTCTGATCCTCGATGAAGCATCGAGCAAGGGAATCCCAACAGCTTCAGTGAGGGTTGGGCAGATTGCTGGTCCAAAGAGCGAACATGGCTTTTGGAACCGACAAGAGTTTATTCCCAGCCTCATTGCAAGCTCGCTGTACCTGGGCGCATTGCCTGACCACCTTGGTCACCACCAAACCATCGATTGGATGCCCATTGAGGATGTTGCAAACATATTATTGGACATTGCCGGCGCAACAGGCCACATTCAGGCATCTCAGATATCTGGCTACTTCCACGCCGTGAACCCTGTCACTACAGAGTGGCCAAAATTGGCCGCTACAGTACAGAGTTACTACGGTAAGAGGATCGGGAACATAACGTCTTTGGAAGACTGGGTTGCACGGCTAGAAAAGAGTTCATCAAAAATGGAGGATATTGAGAAGAATCCCGGACTGAAGCTACTTGATACGTACCGCGCCATGCTCGCATCCCAGAAAGCTGGTCGAGGTTGTGTCACATTCAGTATGCGGAGAACCGGAGCTCACAGCCCAAGCGCCCGACGGCTTCAAGGAATCACGCCTGAGCTCATGGAAAACTGGTGCAGACAATGGAAGTTCTAAAAGAAGAGCAAGAAAGGACATGAGAAAATGAAAGTTGATTTCAATATCGAAATGATGACATGAGACTATTTAACTAGCATTCCGAATAATAAACTATTGGGATAGATTATAATAAACCCGTTTTTCGTGGTGGTCTATACCAAACTGGACTAGGTTTAAACTCACATATGAGTGTCTGAAATGGCTCATGGTCCTAATAGCAACGATTCTAATTGAGGTAAATGATGGCTGGGCAAACAATTAGTCTAAATATTGTTGCCGCAATCTATCCAAAAAGCATTTCAAACTCTTGGAAATCCTTTCTCCGCCTAATTTCATTTCATCAGTCATATCGTCGCAACAAGGGACCAAGACGAACTTACACGTCCAAAACCCCGAGATAACCAAGCGACCGAAAAATTGCAGGGAAATCTGCGCTCTCGAAGTGCTTGCGCAATCGTAGCCCTGCTCCAGCAAAAGGTGAAATATCTCATCAAAGATGTCGTCCAAGGTTCCGTCTCTTTGCAGGAAGCACCGATCGCCTTGCGCAGCGTCTTGAACAGAGAGCCACCAAGCCAAGAGCAACGCTGCAAACGCAACGATCCATTAGCTATAGCTTAGCTCATGGCAAGAAAAGAGAGGAGAAAAACAGAAGAACTTCGGACCTGACTTACCAGTCTCATGCCCTGTTAATAATGCATGACTGCCAAAGGTAAAGGGGGCTGTGCGCTCCAGGTAGGCGACACCCATCCGCACTACGGTTAGCCATGAGCTGGCGGCGGACTTTACCGCCTTCTTCACTTCTGCGGTAATGGAAATGTCTTGAAGCTGGATGTTTGCCTGCGCGCTAGAGCCTGCCTTTTTCAAGGCTGATATCTCTTTAGCTGCGTACAGATGGTGGCGTACCGATACCAGCAGAGCCAAGCAATCTGTCATCAAAGGGTCCCCGTGAGAAGCAGGGGACTGTTCAATGCCCAGATTGGCCTGCCACAGCTGCTCCCAAGTCTCCAAGGTACGTTCCATTTTCTTGGTAAAGCTGGAATGGAAGTCGTCGCCAAATGCTGCCGAGAGTCGCTCATGGCTGCATACGTACGACAAGATCGAGCCAATCAGCGCGAGGAGGGCAAATGGGGTTAAAGGACTAGGAATAGCTTGGCCTTGCAGCAGCAGGTTGTGAGCCGCGACAAGGCCAATGTGAACTCTTGGTACTTCGCTGCGAAGGCGCCGCCACTCGTGGCTGGTTTGTGCCCTCCACAACCTAGAATCGCATGGCAATGGAACGTCGACGGCTTGAGGGCTAATTATGCACGTCATGGTGGGATCATAGGATAGAAGTATGGCGAACAGGGTCATCAACCAGGCCGAGAGGCTGAATTCCCTTGTTAGAACCCAGTCTTGCCAGTTGTAAATTTCAATGAACGCACCGCGTGTAAGTCTCAACAACAACCCAATTGGACCAATCGAGGTCCTCCTTCATTGCTAGCTTTTCCACATCATCTTGTCGGCGACGGAGAAGCTGATGATTGTGTCAGTGCTAAAAAATAAATTAAGAAAGTAACCAAAAAAATAGCAATTGAGCATAGTTGCACATGCCCCCCTGTCTTATTTGAGCAGCAAGTTAGCTTTGGTGATCGACGTACCGTGCTGCAATAATACGACTGGTTCTCGGCCCGCCTCAAGCGCTCGCGGCCCTCTCCAAACGCGCCGAATTGGGCACACAGCAAGCTAGCTTGGATTGGCCAAAGCTCCAAGCTACCCTCTTGATCCGGGGACTTGCCAACGTCGTACTGCGTCGTAGATTAGGTCTCTGGGATGTAGTCCTGCTGGGGAAGAGGAGCTTCTCACTTGGGCTAACAAGATGACGGCTGCATCGTAGATCCTAATTGCAAACGAGTGCTCGGAGACGTGCAAAGCTCCGATCGCTATCACAGCGAGAACAAGAGCGGCTGAAAAAAACGGTTGGTTACCTCTATAGGAATGAACTTGTCGAGGAATACTCACGCTGAGACTCGCTTATAGAAAATGAAGGCCGATGAACTACTGGTGTGTGAGGGTCGAAGTGCCTAAAGTAGGCGCTGATGGTTCGAAGAATGGAAGATTGGCTCGGCATCCTAAAGCTGCTCAGCATATTTGAGACGTCGGCTGCCGTGATGTTTTTTTCCAGGGCGTTCATTTGATCAGTACTGATTTGAAAGCCAAAGTCATTCAGGTCATCCGTATCTTGCCCTCGATGGAACTCAGTCCGATTTGTTCCAACACTGTGTTCTCGTGGCGGTGGTTGGCCATTTTTCAACATGACACCGTGTCCTATTTCGATGCCATTTACCTGAAAGCTCTGCCACAGCTCGCCAGCTGGCTCCATCGTCAAGTCCGGCACTACGGCCTGAGGACTCTTGGAGTTGCCAAAGGCAGCGTCCAGAAATGGCGAGGTAGTAGTTGGAAATACTAAATCGAGTTCTGGGTCAAGGTTGATATCAATTGTCGATAACATGTTACTCTCTGGTACGTAACTGCTGGTAGGAAGATGGAAAACATCCTGGTGTTGCAAGCTTTCTGTGCCCAGCACGGTTGCTCCGCCGAGCCAGTGTGCAAACTGCTCATTGGAAAGAATAGGTGCTGCTTACAATGAGCCATGCTAGCGAATTTCTCCTGAAAGGAATGAACTGTACCTGATTTTTTGGACTGGCTCCCATCGTTTGTCAAGGCTTGGACCGAGGGGGTTGTTGCACTTGATGTCTCATGGGCGACTTGATCATCATGTTCCTTGCACACCCAGTCAGCGATGCTATCCCTATAGGTTATAAGAGGTAGACGGGAACACCAGGGTTCTCACTCGTCCCAGAAGCGATGTTGCTGTGGCATCAACATCAATAGAGCTTGGCTGAGAGAGTATTTCTCCACTTGCAACGGTAATAGAACTGGCTACACACGAGCCTTCCGGGGCCTCTCTTGCAGCACTTCTGTTCATGTCAGCACTCTTTTGAAGACCACAAAACCGAGATAACATTTCCAGCTTGTCGCAGTGTGATGGGAAGTGAGAAGTACTTTGCTCGCCCGCCAGACCTCGGTTCTGGGGGAATTCGTCTCTCATGCCTGTCGCGTGTTAAGCCCGCCCTTTTGGTTCTGGTGCACTTTTTCGTATGCCGTGTGAGAACATCCCCTCTGCCGTATCGAGAACCGCAAATGCGACATTGAAATGGCTTCTTATTCTCATCTTGAGAGCATCGTTAGTGACATGCACAACCTCCTCATTCGCGGGGGATTTTTGTCAACAGCACTTTACGTACGGGATAGCACATGCCGTTGCACATGTTCAGCTCGCGTGAACTCTTTCTTGCATATGTGACAAACATGCTGTCGTGGTTTGGTTGGGGTTTCAGCGGCTAGATGGAATCATGTGAGCTGTTGGGAGAAGAAGAGCTTCATGTGGAGCCCAAAAAGGGCCCACAAGGAGGCAATTGCGGGCTTACGTTCAGAAGTCATCTCTGGTCTTCAAAAGCAGCGAGTCCAACGTTTGTCTTGGGAGAGAGCCCAAAGACGACATGGTGAAACCAAGGTTTGGGCTCGGCATTTTTTTTTAAATCACCGCTCTTTTCCAAGCATCGGCCCCGCACCAGGGTAAAGCTCCGGCTGCAAGGATGCAGCTCTATTGCGGGGTGCAGCGGCATGGAGATGATGACGGAACCTTGACTTCAACAGCGGCCAATGATGGTCCAGGCGATGATGGTCCTGGCGCTGATGAACTTGCATGGTCTAGTTGAATTGTCCTTGTTCAGTAATCATCCCAGCCGGCATTATCCCTGTCCTCCATCCAGACCGGCCATGGCAGGAGGCTGCCCTGGAGGTAAATGTAGCAATGTGCACCACGAGCTTGCACAAACTGTTGCTGTTCGGGAAATTAAGCAAGGGTTTGAGAGAATGTAAATGGAATTCCATTATTCAACTGTTGGATATGGGTATGGGCCATGCACATTTCTCAGCTGTCGTAAGCTTCATTTTAAACTCGATAGGACATCAGAGCGAAGCTCAGTGCAATGCATTCCCAACATGGTTATCCCTCTAGCAATCTTTAGACTGTCGCTGACGGCAAGCTTGAAGGCTTTTTGGATACGAAAATATGTCAGTAACGTCTAGGAGGGGTAAATGCATATTGATGAGGCCAGATTTCACCTGCACTCTCATCCATCACCGTGTGCAAGGCGCAGCTGTTGTTTGCCCCACATAACCGGCAATCGGCAATGGGAAACTAAACTATTTCTTGGGCCGTGCGTGCGGGAGGATTGACAAGACTGTCCCGTTCCTCTTACTCAGCGGCCCCTGTTTCTCGGGCCTGTCTCTCGAGCGAATACGTGCGCGTGGGTCCAACCACATCACGTTGCGAATATGTCTACCTCCTGGCCATTGCAATCACCCATTGATCAACATCTTTGTTCATGGTGATGGAACTGCGTCATGGATTTTCTTCTATGGTAAAATGCTACCAACAAAATTCTTGCCACTCTTAAACAGCCGAGTACTTGCAAACCGGAACCCTATCCTTGCCTAGCCTCACTCAAAAGAGTCCGGCAACAGATTCATGAAACCAGCTAGTCCTTGTAAGAATGGAACGTCCCGTTCGTTGAGCTTCTTGAAAAAGTTGTCGCGTTCCGCCTTGTCCGCATCTGTGTCTGAGAAGAGCCTGCGAAAGTGTCCCTGCGAAGCCAGATTGGTTACATTGAGCCACGTTTCTCGCCGCGATTCCATGGCTCTAGTGATCAAGTCATCGGGTTCCCCGTGCACAAGGTGACGGACCAGCACATTGCCGACCACCACGGCATCCAGAATCCCGCCCGTCAGACCCAGCCCGCCAATCGGGTTGTTGCTGTGCGCCGCGTCACCTGCGAGCAGAACTTTGCCCTTGCGGTAGACCTCGGCGCATCTTTGATGTGCCCAGTATGGATTCAGTCGTCGAATACGGAAATCAAAGTTACCGTCCTTGTTTGTTGGCTTAATGTATTGCGTTATTCGAGATTTGGCTCGTTGGTGGAGACTCTCTTCGTCGGTTGGAAGATGTGGGCGCTCACCTACAAAGATGCGTTAGCCTCAGTCAAGGTCTTGCGGAAGCTCACCAAAGTACCGTAGCAGACTCGCCAGATATTCTCCTTCCCCGTTTTTGCAACCACGGCCCAGGACTCGCCGTCAACAATATAGTTAGCGATGGGAAAGCCGCAATGCTTCACAAAGTCGTACTCCACATCCGCCGACGTGAACCGAAAGTCTCTCCAGGTGAACCCATCAAAGGGGATCATGCTCATCCGCCGCACTGCCGAATTCGCGCCATCACAGCCAACCACGAATTTTGCGCGGAATAAGTGGTCGTCTAATGAAAATGGCAACGTCAGCTAACCCGGTCTATTAGAGGCTTCCAGAAGGAGGTAGACTAACCGTGATCACCGTTCGTCATGATATTCACACCGTCGTCATCCTGCGAAATACCAACGCAGCGCTGGCCAAATATGATCTTGACGGTGGGACATTCGTCCCTTATAGTATCAAGAATAGCCTTGGAGACTTTGTCCTGGCCCAGGGTGAGCACCTCTTCCACGGGAAGGAGAGTAGCCAGTTCCTCTCCGCTGGGTTTCCGCCACGTGGCACCAGTAGTATTCATCATGCCCAAGCCTTTCAGCTTTTCAAATATGCCCATTTTTCGAAGCTCCTGAGAAACAACAGGCATGTAACTAATTCTGTGTCACCAAGAGGCTCCTTGCACCTGTGCAGGAGGACTCACGCGATAGCTCGGGGGGCTTGTAGAATATCATTGTGCAGCTCCAACACGATTGTGTCCACGCCTGCCCTGCCAAGTTTCAAGGCAGTCAATAGCCCGACGGCTCCAGCACCAACGATGACGACTCGTGCGCTTCGCTACTAGATGTCAATATGAGGTCTTGTATAGAGCGGATCCAAAGTCCTCTTACCTTGGTCGTGGTCAATGCCACGGAGGGCTCCCTGTCAACAGCTGACATGGTCAAATGGTCAAATGGTCAAGAGTCTGTAGAAACGCACGGAGATAATGAACACGAAATTTTTTGAATAGCTAAGAAATGTACGAATGCTCCCAAGCATTTATATACAAGTTTAACTGCATGGCTGTTGCATATCCATACATCTTCCCCACTAGCATTGAGCTCGAAAAAGGTGGGGCATGTGGCGGTTATGAGGCAGTGTGGCGGTTATAAGCCAGTGTGGGGGATATCAGACAGTGTGGGGGATATGGAATGGTCTCCAACATTGATAAGGATGCCATATCAAATTGGGTTTACTGGTATTGCATCAACCAAATTAGTCTTCTAATGGCAATTCTTTTGTGTCAAATCAGATTCTTATGCATCTCAGGTGTGTTGAAATACAGCTGGTACTGTCAACACTTCCATTGCATCTGCAACAAACGTGACTGCGGCGGGGGCGCCGGGCGCACACCCCGTGCTGTAGTTCATTTGTCAGCTTCCAATACTTTCTCATCTCCACTGTTCCTCCAACACGATGTGGCGGTGGCCAATGTTGGAGCAAAACCTTCACTTCGAATTAACCATCTGCAGATCCGACCCTCACACCCAACCAAGCCTACAACTTTAGCTTCTACCGAGTTGATTATTTCTATGAATTTTGACAATAGTTCAATGCTTTGCATTGATGAGAGCAATAGAGAAGGCAATTTCTTGTGCCTTGAGATATTCGGTGATAGGACTAGCTTGTGTTGGCGGCTGGATCACGCATTGGGTTTTTACAAAGGCTGGAGATGAGGTGCCTTCTAACTGTGTCATGATCGGAGCAAATTTATCGCTCCCCGATGTACGCGTTAGCCAAGTGCTGCGCTGGGCTTGGGCGAGCGAAAAGCCCTTGACTGAAGCACTTGATCTCTTCGATTCAATCAGGTCTCCTCACTATGCATACCTGTACAAACCTTTCGATGAGTCTGCAGCCATCCAAGCTGATCTTCGAGTAGAAGGCCTTCAAATCGACGCGGAAATCTCCGAACGCGTGACAAGAATCGCGCTAGTCTCGGAGTCTTGGAGGTTTTACTACGAGATAGACAAAGTGGTCGCAAAAGCTATACGTGAAGCGGATGAGTGTGCAACAGGTGTGAAATTGGACTTTCGGGAGGGTGAAATGTCAGCAGAAGCGACAAGTGAATCCGAAATAGGACCCATTGCGAGATGCCCAGGGTAATTACGCAATCTTTGGTCTGATATACTCAGTTGGCGCTATCATAAGCTTGTAAGGAAGAGGCTATGGGGAGATGGAACCACCAGAACATGGAGGATGGAGGATTTTCTCAGCTAGTCGTTAATATCTACACGCAATGAATATTTCTTTTTCCATAAATGTCGATTTAAACTACACTAAATGCAGAAATGAAAGTGAACCAGAGGAATGTCCGATAACAACCGCGGCACCCAAACTAGCCGCGCGAATTCCCTCGTGTTCCTTAGTTGGAAGCCAGATTACATCCTTCATATCGCTTCTGACCCAATCCTGGGTTACAAATATGGAATTTGACTTGGTCAGACTCCGAGGAGCATGGTCAGAAGTAGCTGAGAGCATTGTCAGATCCAACCTCCCTCGATCAGTCTCAACGTAGTTCCCACAGTCAGAGAATGAAACATTTCGGATGCAGACATTTGTATCAATGGACCCTCTGATATAACGGGTTCTCCACTCACAGATCTGCACAGTGTTGTTGTCCGAGCAATATACCAGTGACTGGTCGTCTGCTGAGAAGGCAACAGAGACGACAGGTCCTAATTCCTCAATTTTACAACAGAGCATTCCTTCCTTCGTCCATACTCTGATTGTAGCATCGTCGGAGCAAGATGCAAGTAGTTGACCATCTGAAGAGAATACGATTGAGTTTATCGACCCAGAGTGCCCTCTAAGCTCAGCAGACAGAGTCTTTGTTATCAAGTCCCATATCAGTGCCGTCGAATCTTTCGAAAACGATGCAATAGAGTGATTGTCTGGCGAGAAGGTAATCCCATTCAGTCCACTAGAGTGATCTTTAAATCTGGCCAATAGCAATCCGTTTTCTGAGCTGTGTACAATGACCGAGCCGTCTGCAGAACATGATGCGAGTAGCTGACTATCTGGTGAGAAATGTACAAAAGCAACATTACCTAAATGTCCCTCAAGTGTGTGGTATGTGGTACCCGTCGCGGTATGCCATATTCTGACCGTTTTATCAGCTGAGGCAGATGCGACGATGTGGCCGTCTGGCGAAAAGGCCAGGTGGTTAATAGACCCGGAATGACCTTCCAGCTTCCAGCACTCCCTGGTCCCATTCCAAATCTTTATCGTGGAATCTTGTGACCCTGAAGCAAGCCACTGGCCATCTGGCGAGAATACTAGACATGTGATCTCTTTGGAATGTCCTTTGATATTGTCTGAACCCTTCATGGCTTCCCCCATTGTAGGAAGATATGGTCGCTGGGTCGCTATTGTGCCAGAGTTGGTATCCTCTTCAAAGTCATCCAGCTTATCGATTGGTGTCCAAGACTTTGTGTCAAAGAGACGAACTTCGTCATCGAATGAGCTGGAGGCGAGAAGAGATTCATCAGGAGAAAATTGAACGGAGTTTATCCCACTAGTGTGTTCTTTCAATGTGCACAGTGCAGTCCCAGTGGTCGCATCCCAAACCATCACAGTCTTATCCTCGGAGCCGGAGACGATTAGATGACCATCTGGTGAGAAGGATACGGCCATAACCTTTTTTGTGTGCCCCCTTAGGCTAAAACACTCACTTCCGGTCGCGGCGTTCCACAACCTGATTGACATATCATCAGATGCGGAAACAATACGTTTCCCATCTGGCGAGAAGCGGACGCAGTTGATGGGACCTGAGTGACCATCTAGTATCATGTGTATCTCGGTAAAGTGTTTTGATATATCCCATAATCTCACCATTTCGTCAACAGAACCCGTTATGATCAAAGATCCATCGGGCGAGAAAGCAGTTGAATTGACACAGCTCGACTAATTATCGATTCGTTTGACTTCCTCTCCAGTTTTAGAGTCCCACAGAGCGACGGTTTGGTCCATGGAGCCTGACGCAAGCAGCCTTCCATCCGGCGAGAATGAAACTGAGTTAACCCATCCTTTATGAGCTTTGATGGAATAAAGCAATCCCCCGGTTCTGATATCCCAGGCCACGACGGTGAAGTCATCGGAACCTGCCGCAAGAGTATTGCCGTCTGGTGAGATGGTGACGGAGCTCATCTTGTCCCTTGACCCCGCTTCATATTTTCGTATAGTTGCTTTTGTTCTCACATCCCAAAACCTCACTGCCTCAAAGTTTGATCCCGAGGCAATATGCTTGCTATCAGGTGTGAAGGCCAGATCGCTGACATAGTTAAAATCATCCTTTGGCTTGGGGACATCTGCATGGGCTATTTGGAAATCCACTATCCATGGACGCATCTCTGCCCGAAAATGCATCTTCAGTTCATTGGTGGGCGGAATGAAGACCAGAGCTGCGCAGTATACCTGCAATGGTGCCTGCTTAATAATGTTGTGAAAGTTGAACATCAACCGCCTTGCATCTTTTACGAATGGTATTTGACGCACGTTGCGATCCGGCTAGGATTGACAAAGTCAGCAACTCTGGACCACACATATAGGAATAGGACACTTACCATCAAGAGAGAGTGATATAATCGTATTATAGCGCCCATCTCTCCACTTTTACCCATGAGATTAATGGCCTCAAGCCAATAAAGAAAGTACTTCTTGAAGAAGTCATGTATGGGATCGCCATCCGAGAGTTGTATCCCGCTCTGCCTATAATGCTCGACCCAGTATAGACACGCATATTGTAGATCTGGCGGGATGCATCTGTCTATTCGATCTTTATCCACATCCTTTACTCGAACCCCTGGTGACTTTAGGTCACATATGTTTCTTTTCAGCAATTTTGACATCAGAAGGAGGCATCGATCTCCTAGCCCTTTGTGTGCATGCTTTTCATCCACCCAAAACTGCTCCTCGGTACAGCGCTTTCTGCTGAGCAGGAAGTCGCGGAAAGTAGGATGGTGTAGGCGAATAGGCTCTGCATCCATGTCACGAGGGACATTGAAGATGGTCTGCAGATCAGTGAGAGTATCCTTCACATCACTGAAAGGTGCGCCAACCAGCCGAGCCAGCGGCGCCATAGGAAGTGGAGAACATAGAATCACAATAGTTCCAAGAACCTCTCTTAGCATCTGGTAAGATTCTTCCTTCTCTTCTTCGTCGCCAAAGCCTTGGCGAACAAAGTCTTCAAGCACGGCAGTGTAGATCTTGTCCAGTTGCTTCTCGGGGCCGGCTGTAGAGGAAAACCGGTTGATAAGGTTGTCAATGCGCTTTTTCATCGTAGACAGTCGTCTCCCTTCGCAGATAAACCTGCATGCAGTCGCAGCCCATATAAAAAGCCCACATGAAATTTCAACGAGTCGCCTGATGATCCTGCTGCCCGGCCACTGGTTATCAAAATCGCGTTCTTCTCGAATGTTTGTGAATTCCTTTTCAAAGAATAGGTTCAAATCTCGGTTCACTAGATCGTTTGAGATTTGATGGAGAACTAAAACCTCGCGCTCTATGTCTGGTATCTTGCTCAGGCTGTGGCGGATGGGTGTCTCAGGCCTGCTTGTGATGAATATTTGAAGTCGAACGTTGCGGAGCGAACTAGCCGTCTTCAATGCCCGGAGAATGGCTCGGATATCATTCTCGTTGTCGCACTCGTCCAGCGCGTCAACGACGAGCACGATTGCCCGTAGGCGAGAGCTTATGGGAATCTTTCCGAGCGGACCCATGACTAACTGTTCCCACTGGTCCCTGAGGGAAAGACCCATGATATCTTCTTGCTTCATGATGGCGTCACAAATACGGCCCCTTGCCTCTGGTAATCGAGATGCTATCTAGCGAGCAATAGTTGTGACAAACATGCTCGCCTTGCTGCGATTACCATCGCCCTTTGAGAACAAGAAGCTGCCTCCCAGATCGCCCCGGGTATAGTATATCCTCGCAACAGTGCGAGCAACAGTAGACTTTCCCGTCCCCGCAATTCCGTTCAGCCAGAAGATACACCTATTGTCGAAGCTCTCTACCCACTGTTCTATGTGCTGAAGAAGTTCGGCTCGGGTGTTTTGGAGGCAAGTCAGTAGGTGCTGATTGCTGTACGCGTTGAATGCTGCTTCTGTGGCCACAGGCAGTACACCCAAAGTATTACCTTGGGCAGTGTGCTCTGCATGATTCTTTTCTATTTGCTCCCGTGGCCGTTTAAAAGCATTTTCTTTCTCGCCGTATATGAGCGGCATGAACACATTGAAAATACCCAATAAGCAGTATGCCTTATCTTCAACTCGTTTGGTCTGCCGTTGTGCTGCCCATGACAGTCGATCATCGACACCGAAATTGTTCAAGGAGTCTCCCCTAAGGGCTTCCTTGGGGATTCCCGTAATCTGATGGATGACTAAGCCCAGCGAGGTTCTGTCGCCAAGACGTACGGCCTCCTTGGAGAAAAACTGAACAGACTGTGGAGCAAGCAGCTCCTGAAGAGTCCAGCCTCTTGTGAACCACCGGCTGTTCCTAAAATCCGATATCCAAACATGTTCAGGCTATTGCTTTTGTGTATCATCGTCAACTATCTGGTCTACTAAAACACCGGTAAGGTATGCGTAGCATCGGTGGGCATTGCGATACCAGGAAAACATTGTCGTGATTGCCTCCTGGACTTCGGCGCTGCTCTTTTTATTTATGCAGCAGGTATCCAGCCAAAAGTATTCCAATCCGTCTTTCGCGACTTGGTCGCTGCAAAATTGAACTTTGGCATAACCAGCGGGTTTAGTGTGCGCATTCCCTCGCGCCATGTCCTCAAAGCTGACCTCGCTGTCGTTGTCAGTCAGCCAGGTATGGGATAATATCGCATATGTGGGGATTTCTTCTGCACCCAGATCCTTGGTGAGTTCGACTGTGCCATCATCTTTGCGATGAAGAAGTCGCATTCTGGCGACGACTTGAACAGGTGAGTATTACGAGAGGGCTTTCAAATTGAGAAGCTCAGCTAGTCAAGTAAAATTAAAAAGTAGATTGTGAAATATACTGAAACGAAGTAGATAACAATGATGGCTACAACTAATCGCGAAAATTGAGCGGAATGGAGGGCAAAGATTGCCACAAAATCACACGATCCTCTGGTCCAATGGGATAGCACGAGTTGCCGCCCGACTCAGCCATCGAGACCCACCGTATGGTTTCAAAATGGCTGCAGGAAATGCGGGAAACGTGTTGCCTCGTTGGTGAGGAGGACCAACAAGTCCTACACGGCAACGTGCCTGAACCAATGGTTGCAGCGAGGCGAGCCCCAATTTTCTAAGCGCTTATCTATTTGCCTATCTTTTCGCCCGCACCAAGCCACGCGGTTCAAATGTCCCCAATAAAAGAAATTTCACGCAAGTACCACGCTCTCCTCTGGATTTTGCTGCGATTTGAAGTACTGCTACCTGCATGACAAGATTTCATACACTCAATGATGCGTTGCCGGAATTAGCGCACTGCATATGCAGCCTTGTTCCCTCCAAGAGTTCACCGTAAATCGAGGGGCTACAAGAGAGACCCCCACAGGCATCCCATTAGCACCCGCGAACGCAGGTACATTGATGACAGGCATGTGAAATCCCTACGACGGGTCAGCAAGAGGCACAGCCATCAAGAGTCGGAACAAATCAACTCACCGTCCACATGGTATTGAATGTGGCCTTGCCCATATCGCCGAGTCTCAATGGGGCTTCATCCACTGCACTCGGTGCAAGAATAACAGAGTATTGCTCGGCCAGGTCATTGATTGCACGGGGCATCCTGGAATATGTGTCTGAAGCTTCCGTGAACTCTCGTCGGGTGCTGTTAGAACCGTTTTCGACAATTTCACGAATTTCAGCATCCAGCTCTGCCTTGTTCGCTCGATACTCGCGAAGAAATGATATCTGGCCTTCACCAAGAGTTATGATCTTCTGGATCCGCCTCAGTGCTTCTCCATCGGCCATTTCGGGCGGAAAGGACAAGTTTTCCACCTTGACGCCATTTCTCCCAAGGATGGTAGCAGCCTCCTTCATAGCCGAAATTGTTCCGGGACCTGCAAAGGGCCACATAGGCGTCTTCATCAAAGCGATAGAGACTCCCTCGAGCGCCGTCTCTCCAAGCGACTTGTCATCCTTGAGCGCAAAAACATCCGCAAGTAGCTGTAGATCCTCAACGCTCCGAGCGAAAAAGCCAAGAGTGTCAAAGGTAGGAGCAAAAGGCGTGGATCCCTCAGTTGAAATTGCGTTGAAGGTCGGCTTCATAGCAAAAACACCCGTGTAAGATGCAGGCCTGATCACGCTTCCGCCAGTCTGTGCTCCAAGACTGAGTGGCACCTGCAAGTCGGCTACAGCTGCCGCGGATCCGCAGGAAGAGCCGCCAGGAGTGCGATTTGGGTCGTGAGGGTTGGCCGTCTTGGGTCCCGAATTAGTGACTGTGAACTCTGTGGTAGTTGTTTTACCTGCAGGAAATTAGATGACGACATGAGAATGATGTGCTGAAGTGACGAACCAAAAATGAGCGCCCCGGCAGCTCGCAGAATCGCAACCGCGGATGAATCAAAATTCGATTGATGGCCTCGGTAAATGGGCGACCCAAATTGCGTGGGCATATCTAAAGCGCATTAGCTATGGTATCAGGTATTCATAGCACTCAGCACCCTTTGTGTTCATGACATCTTTAATCCCAATTGCCAGTCCATGCAGCGGCCCTCTTTGGCCGATGGGAACCTGGTCCAGGGCTTGTGCTTGTCTCAGAACGAAGTCGGGATCTAATCGCCCATCAGCAGTCTCTTCTCATGCGAAAGGCCAAAGACAAACTCAAAACTTACCCAGATATGCCCATGCATTCACTATATTGTCGCGCTCTTTGATACGATCTAAGAGGGAACGAGCATATTCCTCCACAGTGATGCTGTTATTCTTAAACAGCTCAAGCACCTGCGTAGCTGTCAATTTGTACAGAGCTGACATGATGGGACTGAAGAGGGTGGTTGAAGATGAACGGATTGGAGAGGCTATTCTGCGATCGAGCTAAATCGCATCAGTCAAATATTTCTCATACATAACAAGTATGTAGAGCGAAGGGGGAGACAGCGGAATCCAAAGCCGTCGTCACGGTCGCATAGTGGAGAAAGAAACAAGGCAGATGCGGGGCAGATTTCGTTGCGCTTCAGTGGTGATCAGTCATCTGCATGAAAAAAAAGGTCAGTTCTATCGGGAATTGCTGAGTGGTGAGCGGAGAGTAGAAAAGAAACGGCTTCTGGCAGCAATAAAGGACGAACGGAGCGGAGGGTGGCTGAAATGACATGTCAGTAGTGTCTATTGATTTTAGAATGCGCACAGGCTACCCTAAGAGTGAGGTCCCGGCACTGATCCAAATAAATATCCATTCCATGTGATGAACAAATATTTCAAGATTCCAGGGTTTTTTTTTTCTTTCTTTTTACAAAGAAAAAACGTACAACTGTTCGAGGTGAGGTGAGTAGGCGGCACTCCTCACTTTTCAAACGTAGAGCGTCAATGGCTCTTCATGGTGCGGCCAATTCCCTTCGTCACCTTTCAAAACTCTGCCTGGCTTGTTCACATGTGGACAAGAAATTCTTTTATTACCCCGAAACCTATTCCTTGCTGACTATCAAGGCAGCTAAAAAAAAATGCCAAGACGACAGACATGTGAGGCTTGTATCCAAACAACTGTAGAATAAAACAAATATCCGTGGCGAAGTCTAGGATATTCGTTTACAGCCATAGGTAGAAATATGAACGCGTTTCTCGCCCCGTCGACTTCCCATGGCCATGTCTACAAAAAGGCCAATGCCCGCCCATTCGCTTACAGGTAGAGCTTAAAATGACGGAATGAATGGCTGGGCCAGACACCAAACAAACGCTAGTCTTAGACCTTCCATGTCGGTTTCTTTTTGTCTTAGAACAATAATTCCCTCTGGATCACGAGGGTAGCCCTCCAACATTCACCGCTCATTCGCTGAAATAGCAGAAATGACCAAGATGCCTCTTTCGGTACCGTGATGCGTGTTATTGTCCTTCTTCCAAGCGTCCAAGATGATCGGCGACTGGGAGTGGAGAATTTTCGCCATAGCAATGTGGGTTCCTATTCCCAATGTCAAGATCGCTCACAACTCTCCTCCACTTAGACTTGTTCCGCCTCAGGCGTCTTCCTCTAATTTCTGGGCAGCAGTTCAATTACGTACTTGGAATCCCCGCAATTGGTTCGACCAAGCACGGGAAGTAGTGTAGTGGGGACAGGACGTGGCTAGTCAACAACTTGAGCCGTGTTTCAGGAACGATAGCTTTTCACAATTCGTCGCGTCATACCAGCCACGTACGTCTCAGCGAATGCCGGAATCCGAGACTTCGGTTTTATGACGTATTGTTCCATTTGGTCAGCCTCGGGTGTACAGCAATGATGTGCTCAGCGCTAGGACAGAAAGCAAAAGCGGGTAAGCGGAATGACACTGGGCTAAAAATGGATCAGGGTATTTAATGGTGGGAATGTCCAAATCTGCTATCACCTGGTCCATATTGAGATTCAATCTCGCTGGAGACATTAGCGCAAACTTTATTCTTTGTCACACGCATCTCCGGATTATATCACAACTCTCCACATGGCGACTCAAATGGAAACGCCGCAGTCTATCAGCGCGCCTCGAAATCTCAAACAGCGAGTTATGGAATCATATGAAATTATTGCCGAAAGATATAATGACTGGACCACGCAACACAACCAGACCAGACTTACAAAGCTGGCTGAGCTTCGCGACGTGGTCCCTCAACTTAGAGCCAATGGAGGGCCAGCAAAAGTTTTAGAGCTTGGGTGTGGAGGTGGACGCCCAGTATTGGAAACGCTTCTGTCGGAAAACCCAAACCTCGCCGCCATCGCAAACGACCTATCTCCCAAGCAGATGCAAATATCTCAACAGAATCTCGCTCCCTATTCTCCACGAGTGGAATTTGCTGTTGGCGATATGGCTTCGCTTGAATATCCTCCAAACTCCTTTGATGCCGTTATTGGAATGTACACCATCATACATCTGACGCTCGAAGAGCAAAGGGCCATGATGGGCAAGATCCAGAGCTGGCTTCGGCCTGGAGGCTGCCTGATGGCAAACTTCCACCGCGATGCCAGACCGGGCACCCTGTGGGACATGTGGAGCAACGAAGGTACTTGGTTATGGGAGACCAGCGCTGGTGTCGACGAAACAGTCAAGATGATTGGCGAGGGAGGATTAGAAATGGCAAAGGCGAACGTCGAAAGCGATGATTTTGAGAGCTGGTTTTGGGTTCTAGCAAGGAAGAACTAGATTGCAGAGTAGCAAATGGAAATGTTGAATGCAATATGTGAAAGCTTGCTTTCCAGGGTTCGCGAATACTTTTGGTTGAGTAGACCGTCTCGACCCATGACTCACAACAGCATTGCATAAGGCCAAGATGTGTGAGGAAGATTGATGGGTAATGCCAGCTTAGTACATTCCAATGGCCAACAACAATACAAAATTAAATTCATCAGGTTTCCACCCTAGCGCAATTTTATGAGTTCTAGGAATCGCCCAGATTAGAAAGGCCAGAAGGGGACAATCACTATGCAAGCAGGTGCGACACTATCGTAAGAGGTACAAACGACTCAAACATGTCGTCAAATGGTGTCGAAGAAATTTGCAAAGATTTAGATTCTGGATCTATCTAGTAGACCTAATAAAATCCCGAATTCAACATCAAGGTCGAAGTTCTTACGGGGATAAGAAGTGGATGAGCCCTGGGAGACCCGTGCGTGCGTCGTAAAGTCATGGCTTAGATCTCGTAATGCTCGCGGTAGAACCCGTCTCCGCGGGTGTAGCCTCCCTGTCGGCCCTCGGTGACCTGGTGAGCACCCTTGTAATCGTAAAACTTGGAGGGAAGCCGATCGTCAGCAGGGTGATCGGCCTTTCCGACAGCAAAGGCGACCTTCAAAGACGGCAGGTCAGCCAGGTTGACGGCTTCTCCGACGGAGGTGACACGCCAGTGCAGGTTGTCCTTGAGGAAGGCAATGACGTGCTCAGGAGTCCAGTCCTCCAGAACAGCTGTGCCGTCCGAGGTTCTTGGCGTGTGCTCGATACCGCCCTTGAGCCGGGTAATCAGGGCGTTGGTGAGGACAACCTTGCCAGTGGACAAGGCGTGGTCTTCCTGCTGGTTGCGACAGTTGCCGCACCCGGCCGTGTTCTCGTCATCGGGAAGCTGGGCCGAGAAGTTGGAGACTTCGCCGACGAGGGAACTGGTGCCCGAGTAGACGTAGGGCAAAGTCTCCGGGACCTGGCCAATGAAGATGTGGATGGTGAAGGACTTGCCCTTCAGAGCGAATCTTGACAGGATTGTGAGCGCGGCACGCAAAACAGAGATGGGGAGCACTCTTACTTTTCGTATACAACATCGACCACGTAGTCGTCAACGCCAATGCGGTCCTTGGGAGCAGTGACGCCAGCCTCTGCGCGAAGGCTATCCAAGCTCTGGAGAGAGGGACCCGGCTTGTTGTGGGCGCCTGTGAGCTCGAGCTTTTCCTGTGCCCTCCTGAAGGAGTTGTAGGCCTTGTTTACCGAAGTCCAGAGGGCACCAATGTGCTCTTCTTTGTCGTAGATACCATCCGTGACGTAATTCCACTTCTCCAGGCCAGGGTACGTGTAGCCCAGCGCGGTCACGTTGCGAATGTCATCAGAGTTGTAGCATGTGACCTGTCCGTTCACGCTCTTGTGAAAAGGGCGAAGCTCGTCAGTTGGCTCATCAAAGTGATTGCGTTCCAAAAAGAAGTTGCCCTCGTCAAGATTGCGCTTATCCTTCTCGCGCTCCTCGCGGGTGCCGAACCACTCATCGTCGTGCAGCAACTGCCACATGGCGACGAGGCGATCGATGTTGCTAAAAAAGATAAGTCAGTATCAAGGTGGGCTAGCGGTTTTTACTTCCACATACCAATGGTGGAGCCAAAAGATGGGGTCAAATGCAGCAACAGGCACATTCGACATGTGTCCCAAAAGAACGGTACCGTTCTTATCCGCAGCTGTGCCATCGCCTCCACACCATCCATGAATGTTGTCGTGAATGTTCTCGGCCGAGTCGAAAGCGTGTCCCTTTTGGTTCGTCTCAGTCGAGCCCTTTGGGAGCGGGCCCATGTGGAGCGCGCGCTTTGTGGCGAAATCCTCAAACTTCTGGATGGTGAGGACGCGATAAAAGGCCTCACGCAAACTGGCCGTCAAGTTACCTGTTTTGACACCCTTGTCGTCCTGCTCAAGGTTGTGTACCGGGTCCCATTTATAGTCCCGGAGAGCCTTCTCGATGAAATTGTTGTTTTGCTCGCCGGCGACGAATACATTGACCTCGGCTCCTTGTGAAGGATAGCGAGTTGTCGTTTTGCATTCGCTCCACTGCATGCTGTCAGAAAGATGCTAAGGTTACGAGTCAAGGTACGTACTGGGATTTTGTTCAGCCCCTGCTCCGCCTGGTATATGTAATCGGTAATGCGAAAATCCTTGAGCTTCTCGTCTCCCATCGTCAAGTCGTCTGGCATTTGAAACTGGTAAAAGGCGTTCTGGACATTGGCAGTCCCAGTCGGGGTTCTAACCTCGACCTCCTTCTTGGTGATGACAATGGGGATGGTATAGTCATACTTGCTGGGATCTTGGTGGGTAGGCTTCTTCAATGCCCAGTCCCAGTACGGGAATCGCCAAGTCTGGGCAGCTTTGAGTAGGTCAGGTTGATCTTCGGGGGCAAACTCCGTGATTTCTTTCTTCATCAGCTCAAAGATGACTTGCTAAAAAGAAAATGTTAGAGGAGCCGTTAAAAATGTATAGGGGCACCGAGCGCCGAACCTCCCAGAGAAGCATGTAAGGTCGATGCCAAGTACTAAAGAGAATGCTGTTGTGTGTGCAGTACCCTCGGTTCGGAACCTTGGGGCTTTCGCCCTCCTCGTCCCATTCCACGTAGGGCTTTCCATGGATACCTAGAGACATTTGAGGTCAGCATTGTACCACCTCATTCTCATGAGGAGATACCTACCAGCAATCTGGAACCAGGACAGCTTATCCTCGGGGGACAGCTGGGAAAACTTCCAATATGCAGGGAAGAAAAGGGCTTGCTGGTTAAGAATCAATGGGTCCTTGGAGTTAAACCACTCGTCAATCTCCATACGGACTGGGACTTGACGAAGCTCAAGGTCCCTGTTGGGATCCAAGTTTTCTTGGATCCCGGTGATGATGTAGGCATCCTTGCTTGGAGGCATGACGCGTGTCTGTTTCAATTGAAGATTGAACGAATATGGTCAATGTAGTCAAGATTTATTGACCCTGAGTGTTGTTTCGAGTTATTCAGACGGCCCGATCAAGGCTTTATCAACTTTTCACGCCATCTTGATGCGAGGCTTCAGTCTTACATAATCCTGAGAGGCGCCTGCGCAAAGCCGAATGAATACAGTATTCAGCCAGCCCCATCCACAGCCCTCGGTACTATTCACTGCGTTAGCTTAGCCCAGCTGCGGACCAAAATGCAACTCCAGCTGTATTGAGCAACATGGGCCGCCTTATGACTGGCTAATTTCACATACCATGTCTCAGTTATATCACGCACTATTGATACTTTTCTCCCCCGGTCTGCCGTGAGGCCCATGTGGCTGACGTGATAAGTGTGATGACACGGGTTTGTTTCACCTGACACCTAGGGCTCCCCCTCAGCTGGCAATGGTAGCCTGGAGAGAAGCGAGTTGAAGCGGGGTATGGCTTTTTTTTTTTGGTCGCGAATCAGCCGCATCAGTAGAGCGGTACAGCCAGCCATGGTTCCCGCTTAGCGCCTCGGTCTAGACCGCGTGGATACAGCATCAACCGCCATGGCTGCACTAGTTTGGCATTATTGGAATGAATGGGGCCGGCTAGGACAGGTTTGATGGTCAACCCTGGTCTTCGTTCGTATCAGTCTGAGATAGCCCGTAGAGTTGATGGAATACATGATAGCGTCACAAATGTAGCGAGACATTTTTCAGCCGCTCGAGCACCAGTTGACTAGCCATACAAACACAGCCACCCCGCCATGCTTACTCTCTAGTCTTGGCCACAGAAAATACCATTATTGCCCGCCAATCAATACACTGGCTAACTTTGGGAGGGTCGCGTCTAACCGTGCAGGCCGTAGGGGTTAGAACCGCGCACAGTGTTAGCAACATATCGATGCCTCAATCGCATACGCCCTTGGTCTGTTTTGGAGCGGTCTGACAGTTACATTCACAGTGCCGCTTCTCCACTTATGTCCCATATAAGCCCAATCAAAGGAGCAACCAACCAGGCTAGATCTATCAAAAGGACCTTTTCTGAATACCCCTGTAGTGCACAATTGCAACCGCTCCAGCCTGTACGCATGACTCTCCAACTTGCAGGGCTACTACTCTCAAATAAAAAGAAAATGAAAAGACCTTCCTAAACTCTGAAAAAGTGAACAGTCGCCACTTATCATGGTCATAGTTCCACGCAATATGCAAAAGCAGCGGAAAATCACACCGAGATACGCTTTCTTGTGTTCCGCCTCGCAATTTTGCGCATGGAGGCGATTTCGAATTAAAAACACCAATTGCATTGCAATAAGCAGCAGGCTAGTCGTAGCTCATGGAAGAAATTTCCTACTAATGTGCGTACCCAAGTCGTGTGCCGCAAAGTTTCGGCGCTCGGTTTTCGACACAATGGGCAAGCGAAATTTTATTCATGCATGCATGCATGAGCTTGGATGAGGCAGGAGGTCCAAGTAAAATCCCCTACTCATCCTCAGCGGGACATTGATCGGCGATTAAGATCGGGAGGGGACACGGAGCGGGGTATAGGATTAGAAAAAAAACGCACAAAAAGAAATTCCCATAATAGTTTATATATACGTCATGATGCGCATGGCTTTTATGCATCGCCAAGACAATTATGTATCTTCCAGGCATGGGTTGTTGGCATATGAAATCCACGGCGGTCGGACTAACTATTCTCCAGTCTGTGCGAGTCTGTGAACTGCCTACCCGGAAGCATGACTGCCTGTCAAAAGAGCATAATTTTTACACGGAGAAACACGCAGGTGTAAGAGTCCAATAGCAGATTACACACGCATCAATCGCTTTATACACTGTATATTTCACACTGAGAATCTAAACAAGCATAATCAATGTGTCTTGCCTTGTCTTTGCTCCAGTTTAAAAAGACTGTGTAGAAATAAGATGAACAATCTTGTCCTTTGTGCTATAAGTCCATTGGTGGGAACAATCATGGTTCCATTTATTCCATTTCATTAGGACATCAAGTTGTTCTCGGGGCAGTGGTGGATCATCTTGATGTGAAGCACATCATCATTGAAAGGGTCAAGACCGATTTACTGGTCAAATTCTGAGAATATCACCGTCGCCTTCTACACTTCCGCGTACCAGCAACATGCCCCACTCCCCTGCGACAACTAATAGGGTTTATGACGTACCCACACGGCCATCACTTCTACAGCTGGAAAAAGATCTGCCTATGCATTCCAAGAATACCCACAGGATGTAAAGTTGGGTCCTGAGCTCCTCCTGAACCTTGTAAAGTACAAGGATGTCCCACACTGCCATTTTAGCGTTACCAGGGCTAGCTCTTTGCATAGCTCCCCACCCACTCCGAACCTTGTGGATCTAACGTCTTGATCGGAGGAACGCTCGATGGATAGATGGTTTTATAACCTCCGACAACTGAGCCTGGAAAAGTGTTCCTTGTAGCCGCCAAGTCTGTATCAGTGTCGGATCGAGGGGCTGGTTGACCGATCATACGGTCTTGCAACGAGGGATATCGATCTCGGGCTGTAGTCGTATAATTTAAACTTGTGTTGGCCACGCCTGTGGGCGATGGCATCTCCCAAGACGGTGTGCTGGCTATCGGAGAAGAGGCAGTGGTCTGATCGGTGTTCCTGCCGGTGGCCAAGAGACTTGTTAACGGGGGCAGTGTCACCTTCTGGGGAGCTGCGGGGGTCCGCGGGCTCTGCGATGTCTGTCCGTCAAGTCTTGCCTCCCATCGCTCAACCTCTACTAGGGGGGAGAGCGTCAGTTCGTCAATAGTGTCGGCAGGCCAGTCACCGGGCTGCTTCGTCTCGGAGCGGACATCGGCAGAGGCATCGTCGCGGTGCTCGTCATCATCAGGATCCGCGTCCTCGACCAAGCGTTCATTTTGATCGCGACGCTCTTCCTCACGACGGCGCTTAAGCTTCTTGCCTGTACTTGGAAAAGCACGGTTATTCCCGGTGCATGCTTGGTTTGGGGGCTGATTGGGTGGGGTCACGTACGGTAGTTGCGCTGAGCAATGCGGTTCTGCACCCTGCGGCGCTCTTCAAGGTTTGAGATCTTGGTCCAGTCCTCGCTGGGGCTGGCAGCGATGCCGTGGGCGCTGCAGTCGGTATACAAATCAGCGCAGCGGGTGCCGCTGTGGTAGAGAGGCTGTCGAGGAGGAGGCGGACGGGGGTAGCGAGTGGGGGGTGGCCTGCTGGTGAATGGCGCGGTGAAGCTTGCCATCATGGCACTATAGTCACTGTAGTGACTGTAGTGTAGTGTTCAAGTGGGGGCGTCTGCGAGGCACCGCTGCTGCCGGCCTCACTAATGAGGATGGGGTAAACTCTGACCCTGGCCGGACAAACGTGGAGGGGTGTGGAATACCAGCCTCGTGAGCTTCAACCAGAGGAAGTGGGGTTGGTAATTTGCTGAGTAAGCAAGGCTGAGTAGACGAGCCTACCCTATATCGCCATCAGGAATCGCAACACGTCGAAGTAAGACTAAGCTGACACCTTAATGTACAGGGTAGTCCTTGCATACAGACCAACTATCTTGTTGTAGCGCGGATCTCCCCTCGCCCCGACACCCAGTTACAACTACGATACCAGCCCCGCAAGGAAGATAAACCGGACCAAATGTTACGTTTTACGGAAACAGAGCCCGTCGCTGCGTGTGTAGTATTGTCTTGCTTTATTCTAACGAGTCTCCCCTCCAATGGACAGTTCTAGAAATCAAACCGTACCCATTCCCATCCCAGTAGACTAAAATATGTCTTGGAATAGAGACCTTGTCTCGCAAGCCGGTGAGCCTCTTGGTTCTCCTCGGGCGGAACCAGCCAAAAGCCGACCGACACCCCCATGTCATTCAATAGCTCCACCCCTTCCGACATCACTTCCCACAGCTCCCGATGCTTCACAGGAGTTCCCTCGGTCGTCACTCAGCCGTTGCGCTTCCACTCGTGGACGGATTACGTTATTCCGTTCACGAGGTAGGCCTGATCGGACTTGATGACGACGTGTCGGATCTGACTTTTGTCATCACCCGACCAGTGCTTTCCCCAGGTCACCAAGGGCTGAACTTCTTGCAGCGCAGCAATGGCAGAAAGAAGCGCCGCCCCTTGGCTGCTGTCCGGGACTCCCTCAGGGTGGTTTTTTTGAAAAATCAGGTTCTTGGGCTGGGTCGCCGAGGGCTTTCTGGGCCCAAAGTAGATGCCACCTGCGGAACGAGCTGTTGCATCGGGATCGGAAGCACTGTCACGGAGGACTCCATCGACAGCGATGACGAGAGTGTCGATGTGGCACGCAAAGCGCCCATCTTTGTTGGGGTTTGGCGAAGACGAGGGGCATCGAAGATGAGTATAGCATTCGGGGCCTACCACCTCGAGAGTGCGAGTGTTTACGCCATCTGCCATGTATTCGTCGCTTGGGAAGCGCACGCACAGGCCAGGGGGCTGCCCAGTAACATGGGGCTTGTCCGTCTGGTGAACATTAGCCTTCGAATCGTTGCTCTCGCGAGTCGACGACATGGTGGCCTTGTTTGATGCTTTATTATGCAGGCAAGGTGACGGGCCGACCAACCCCGCCGAGTGATAAATACGGCTGCGCATTTCGGCTCGGATTAAACAGTAGGCTGCAAAAGAAAACAAGCAACAGGCATCGCCACGTCCAGAACACTCACATCCCGTTTTTCACCCCATCAACGATGACTACAGATCAAGGAGACAACTAAAGCGCTCAGATTTGTGGATGAATGAGGGGAAAACTCAAATGGAAGGGGGACGCGCGACAATTTGCGCAAATCACGTGGTGGAATGTAGATGGGACAACCAACAGCTTGAAGACCACAACCAACACTCGGTGGCTGACAATATTCATTACTCACGAGGACCTCAGTTCCACTTTTCCGACATCCGTGTCCGCTATGGCCGCTGGAAAATGGGGCCGTATAAGCGCCCACCCCGGCCCACGCTCCGAACCAAGTGGGTCAACGACACCATCTTCGCCGTGCGAAGAGTCGGAAGCGCTTGCCTTGATCACCCGCCTCCGGCCACAAAAGCGCCATGATTTCCCCTCATCTGCTTGCTCGTCCATGTAGAGTACCAGCTGTTAGGCAACGATTCTACATAATGCCGAAACGCCTCCGCTCCGCCAAGAACAAGAATGCAGCTGCAGGCCGCAAGAATCGCATCAGGGGGTTGAGCAAGAAGATCAACGCTCTATGCCGCCTGTACGGTGGCGAGGGCATCTTTATTAACCGGTACAGCGAAGGCATTACCGGCTACCAATACTGCAAGGGCCTGTTTCAAGAGCTTGCAGCGGAAGTTGGACTCGAGTCAACGCTTGACACGGCCGCAGACGTCCAGAAGTCCGACCAGCTGGACTCCCCGGGCCCACTTTCCTCGCTGTGTCCCGAGGTGGGCTCCCATTCAGAAAACACACCTACCCATGTTCCAGCCTCTCTTCCGCCAATATCGACTATGCTAGGAGCTGGGGATTCATATCCTACTATTGTGTTCCTGCAGCCTTCATCGGAATTCTTCAACCAAGCCACTCCGTATTATTTATACCCTGCTCTGCCAGAGACTTTGCCATAATGGCTACCAAAGCACTGGGAGCAAAGCCACATAAAACTGCTCCCGTCAAATGGTCTCAGAGCCTTGGCGATGGAAGCTAAGCGGGAGGGGTTACCATTAGAGTCTGAGGTCGCCGCATCAGACCACCGATGCAAACGATACAGGCCAGTCGGATTTGACTGGCGCAAGAAATGTATGAAGTCGATGCCACAATCTCGCCGGCAGCTATGCCACATCTACTGAGGGCTGGATGAATTGAGACGGAGGTGCGTAGCATGGCGGGGGGTCGGGATAATGTACACGGACGACGAAGAAGCTAAGGCACCGGAGGAATATAGCGCGGGGAATATTTAATTGCCTTATTTTGGATGGCAAAAACACAAATCAGGAGCCAATATTACTAGGCAGGTAGCTCAGAGTGAGTCGTTTCCGTCTACATATTGCGCGGGTGGGCATCTTTGCTGGTAGAATGGTCCATTTCGATATTCGCCACGGAAATGCCACACGAGCGCACGGACGCTTGGTTTCGCTTGTATTAGCTCGTTCTTTCATCTATCAACTGCCGGCAAGCTATTTGCAATGAATCAAGGAATGTACTCGACAATGAGAAACAAAAGGCCCAGCTTCGGTCATGACCCAATCCAGTCTCCCGTCCGGAACACGTCACTGAGCTGAGCCGCGCCAGCTAATAACAAACTGGTTGGGCCGGGGGGTTGAAATTTGTGCATGTTTCGCTGCAACACGCGCCTGGATTGCCCAGATCACACGGGCCACCAGAAGCAGTGCATGATGGAGCCGCGCACATACTGCCCTGGCACAGGCCCGAGCAGCATTCGCTGGGATTTTGACAGGAAGCTGTATCACCGGGTTAGTCTAGATGCCCACACAGTGCTGAAGACGACCATCATGTACCTGAAACTGCCTTGCAGCTGGCAGCATCTGTTGAAGACTCTGTCGGCTCTGATGTTGTCGTACTCGTTGTGGTTCTCGTGGTGGACGAGGTGGTGGTCATCGAGGTCGCTAGGCTAGATGATGTGTAGCACATTCGCGCGCTCACGTGACCAACGCCCAATAGCAAAAAGGCTAGGCCAATATACTTGACAGAGCGCATCGCTGCAACAACACTGCCAAAGAAATATGATGCAGGGATTACATCATCTCACGCACTGCAAGCATTGCAAGATGAGGGCTTTAAATAACTGGCTGTCTCCTTCTCATTGGAATGAGGTGAATATCCTTAGGAATCTGTGCCACTATAGTCTCGTATAAGTAATGTTCAGCAGGAGGATTTCAATATTACTTAAGACATCTAATTTGAATAACATTCCAGTACACTTGCAGTCCGTAGATATGTCCCAATTCGATATAAGCAGCATAACTTCATTTATTCTCTACCTCGACACTTCACAAGTTTTGCGCTGCTACCTGTGTCGAATTCCGACCGGTTATCCGAAGCGCAGTAATATGTCTTCAAAAGTCTGGCGCAGGTTGTTGCTAGATCGGCGCGGGTCAGGCGTGTTTCAGTTCCTAGGCACAAACAGAAACAGAGCGACACTGGCACTTCCAGACCCACCGCTAACAATAACTGCATCACACAACAATTCCCTCGCTCTTCTTTGAACAGATCATCTTCTTTGACGTATTTTGTCGCGGCAGACAACTCACCACCAGCAGCGACCAGAATGTCAACGCAGCTCTGCCCACCTCGAATGATGCGTGCACGATCAGCTGCCGCAAGGCCGCAAATTTCAATTTCGTCCCTGTTGACGAGCTTTGGCTGGTGTCCCCATCTGCCTTCTTCCCAACCGCGGCTCCGCTCTCAATTAGCACACGGATCGTTTCCCAGTGATATCGAGCGGCAAAGTGCAGTGGCGTCCAACCAGAGTCAGCGGCTTCCTTATCGACGCCCAGGGAGATGGGCTTCTTAGCTCAAGCATGTTGGCCCTTGAAGCCAGCAAAATGCAAAGCCCGTCGACCACCATAGATTGGTGATCTTAGATTGGTGATCTTAGATCGGCACCAGGGTGGGTAAAAGCATCTTCATAGCCTCGGGCGAGCCGCCATAGCCAGCGGCATGAATCAAAGCCGTGTATCCCTGGTTGTTTTTCTTGTCGACGGCAAGCCCAGCCTCCTCGATAAGCCATCGGCACAGTCTCGCGGCCCCCGCTGTGCCTGCAACGTGAAAGGTGTTGAGATCATCGAAATGACCAACAGACGCCTTGACATCGGCTCCGTGCTTCACAAGGAGTTTGGCTGCTTCAACGCTGCCTTCGAGAACGGAAAGTAGCAGCGCACTTTGGCCTTGATCCCCGAGCTTCCCCAAATCGGCTCCATGGCCCAAAAGGTATTGAACTACTTCTAGTATCCCATTGCGAGTGGCATGCTTGCGGGCGAGGAGCAATGATGTTAAGCCCTTTTCATTATCTCAAACTTGATCACTCTCAATGATGGCCCCTACTTCGACGAGCATCGCCACAAATGTCTCGCTCCACTTCTCGACAGCGTAATGAATTGGGAATCGATCAGCCTTGTTGCGGATCCCCAAACAGGCTGCTTCGTCCGAGTTGCTCAGCAACAAGGCGCATATCTCCCCCTGCCTGTTGTCGACCACTACACGAAGCGGCGTGCCCGCCACGCAGTCATTCATGTCGATCTTAGCTCCGTTCTCGACGAGCAGCTTGGCCATGGGCAAATTGTCGCCATATCCGCACGCGTGTTGAAGGGGCGTCACATCAACCTCTTCGGTTTGCTCCTTGAGGTCGAGCTGTTGTCCAGTGACCTTTGAGTGCACGGTGTTGAGTGCAGCTCCGATATGCTGTCCGCACTTACATGCAACCTCGTGGTTCTTACCATGGTGAGCATCGACATTGCCACTGTCGGGTTGTGTCGTTGGACTGCGCCTTTGGTCTGCATTCGGATCGACGCCGAACTCAAGGAGTACTTTTGAGATGGCCAAGGAGACGCCATTATTCCACCTCGCACAACAATGCAAACTAGTCCATCCATTTGATTTCTTAGCATGGATATCGGCACCCTGAAAGATTAGAAAACGAACGCATTCGGGCGCTTCTGCTGCGTCTTCTTTCTCCATTCCTGACCAAACGAGGTCCAACAATGGTGCAGTGTCCTGATCAGGGTCCCTCTTGTTGAGATCCAGCCCCGGGCTCTCCTTCACCATGCTGTAAATCTCATCAATTTCAGTCTCTCTGCAAGCAGTCCTGAGCTGTGGGTAAGGATCCGGTTCAGCAGGAGGCTCTGTCGTTTCGCTAGGTACAGTCGCAATGCCATGTTTCAACCCTTCTTCTACGACCTTGGTATTAGTGTTTTCGTCAGCTGCCTCGTAAAAGAGACGGTATGCGGGAAGCGGACGTTTTCTGAACTAGTCTTTGCTTAGGCTTGGCCATAGCTGAACATTGGGATATTCTGCATCAATTGTAGCTGTCTAAAAGAAAGATGGCAGTAGCCTCTGGCTAGTCTCAAGACTGCATGGACCTACCCGTGAGGCGGTTTTTGTGACGCATCTAATAAGGTAATGGATTGAGCAACTAAAATGAAAGACCAGAGCTACATTCTAGCAACAAGAAGCTAACACTCAAACAAACATAGCGATAAAAGCTAGACTCAATCAAAATTAGTGCTACGCGAATCTGGATGTGGAAAAAACAGAATAATCCCACAATGTATCAAATGTTTTGGACTTGGGCCGCTTGTGGAGCAATGGGATTCGTACAAATAGCTACAAGGAGAAATATTGCCTGCCATGTTATAAAACAAGTGTACAATAACTAAAATATTTTCTGTAAATATCCTAACTTCTCGATATTATGGTACTATTAAGGCGTTTATTTAACGGCTTAAGAGTTTTACTGCATTATTCGACCTATTTTGGTCATTATATATGATTTTAGAGAAGAATAAGAGTCCACAAAACAAGATTTCATTTTTAATATTGTCCCTTGTCTAGCTATAGAAGGATTGCGCACTACCCCGAACAGAACTTTGACGCCCGAAAGAAATTATGCCATCTGCTCTGGCCTTGGGCGATGGTTCTTCAATCAGCTTGAATGAATAGATTACGCCAGGAGGGGCATTAACAGTTGATCAAACAGGTGTTGGGTAATGACGGAGACGATACGGACGATGCAGCCAGCAAAATGAGAGAAATGTGCTTGATATTGCTCAAGGTGATGAGTATAAACAAATTCGACCGGACTGCGACGCATCTAATTTACTCAATCAAGTACCTCCGTCATCAATATGGATCAATATGAATGTGAAGTAAAGCAGACGCTACGCCATCAAAAGAGTGATTTTTACTTTTGGGCGTTACAAGAATTTTCCTTCTTGAGTCAGATGACGCGTAGCCAACAGCAGCAACTATTGACCATGAAAACATCATTTAGCCTTAAGTGATTCAATGTGATGACAACTACTGAGCTCCAACAGAATGCTTTTGTGATGTGAGGAGATGACAAGTCTGAAGGTGACCAAATCCACTGTCACAGTACTTATCACGGGTAAAGCCAAGGCATAAGATTGATTTACTTGGATATCAAATTGTCTATGATGTGATGTGGATTGTCTGTGACAATTGCGATGCTTGGAAGGCCGAAACATGTCACCAGCCTCACCGCGACCATTCATGCAAAGTTCCCGTGTTGATTCACACGAAGGTAAATGGACCCGTGATGTGAAGGCAAACGTCCATTCTCTTGAGCAAGTCATGTTACGAGAGGATAATAGCGACGAGCCGTGGTCTGAGATGATGGGGAACTTTGAGCGAAATCGGCCCGGTTCATGTTCTTTGTGAATTGTCTTGAAGGGTGCCATGATGTTAGACAATGTGTTGCCGTACCAGCTCCCTTTGTGATATCCCCGCATAGGATCAAAGCAACGGAAGAAAAGTGAATCGAATCGAGATCTATAAAGATCTACTATCAGAGCCCCTTTTCCAAAGTTCAATAACATCATCACCCGCCGCTTTTCATTCCTCTACAACATTGTAAAATCAATCGACTAAGATGAAGGTCGCTATTGTCTCTGTTCTCATCGGCCTCTGCGGCTCTGCCTTTTCGGCGCCTTTTTTGGGTGATTCCCTTGCTCAAAGTAAGTGAAACTAGGGCATATCGATCCCAAGGGTATTAGTGAAACCCTCTGGCTGACAGTTGGTGGGCACGCAGTCAACTCTGAGCCCTATGCCGCGGCGAAGCGCGAGGTTGAAGACCGGAGTCTTGTGTCTGGCTATAGGGATCAGATTTGCCCTTTTGGAACGATCCGGGTTTGGAATGGCGATTGTAAATCCCTCATTAGCGTTAAGCGCGACATTGAGCAACGGGCTCCCTTCTTCCCTCCGTCGCCGAACGGTTGTTTGCCTGGCACCAGATACAGCCAGATTTTGAAACTGTGTATTCCAAACCCTCCTCCTGGTTCTAATTTTTTAATTGGCTCTAAAGACGCGGGCAATGCAGCACCGAACCCGCAGGAAACCCACGACAACGAGAAGCGAGGACTTGGTAGCGGTGTCGGGTGGTTGGCGTGCCCTCTTGGTACTACGCGAAGACTTAACGGCGAGTGCAAGACCATTGCCAAGTTCGACCCTTTCGACTGGTGAGCGCTGAAGACCGAACAAAGACTCTATAAAAGTGGCGCATCGCCATGACCCGCTGGATTGTACGGGGCTGTGGCCGGCTTCGTGTCCCATTACTCCATTCGGCCGTGATGGAGGTGATGGGACGGTGGCTATTCTTACTTTCTTCTTAGGCTCTAACGAGCACTTTATCAACGCAATTATTTTACAATTCATTTCCAACCCTTGAATCATTCTCAGTAGAACTTAAACTCAGATGATGGAAACATGGCACAACGCGTCCTTGATTAAAAGTGTGCACGACTTTCCTAGCGGTCGCTACTTTGCTATAACAGATAAATAATCCCCACAATACGCTCGGGGGAGGTTTTGCGCAGCTGCTCTGTCAGCCCTAATGCATCTTGAGCTCAGGGTCCTGAGTTTCACCCATAAAATTCATTGGCTGGTCTCTCTTTACAAAAGAACTCAGGACCAAACCAGGACCTCTCATGATTCAGTTGTGTAACTACGGTTTAGAGAAATGAACAGATCATCACTATACTAGCGATGTGTTTTCATTTTTTTTACTCATCAAAATGAGATTCACGAATTGCCACTCGTGAGGTTCACTCCTGAGTCCGGTCCTATGCTGTCCCACGGCTTGCCAGTTAATTGAGTCCATCAACCTTCCCACCATCCCTTCCTCCCTTCATACACCACGCCCTCTCCTACCGTGAATCGAACGAAGTTGATCACCTCCGCGTCTTTCTCTTGCAAGAGCTGGCCGACAGTTTTATTCGTGTCTTGGACCAAGGCTTGACTGGTCAATGCAACCTCTTGTCTGTGCTTCTCCCTGAGACCTTGCATGGTTTTGGCGTCTGCATCCTTTGGCTTTCTTGTCAACCTGTCCCGGGGAGTTTCTACCTCTTTGTCGAGATATTCTTCGGAGACATCTTCTGGCCGCAGAAACGCCGGCTTCATCGCCGCAATGTGTAATCCCAATTGGGCAGCGAGCCAGGGCGTCAGAACCAAGAGGGCATTGAATTTGTCGTCGGAGCAAACCGTAATTGTAATTCCGACGATTTACAGATGTCTGAACGGCAGTGCTGATAATATGAAAGCCATAACGAGCGGAGGACGGCCACTTTTACTGCAAGACCACAGCCGGTCGTCTGCAGCTTCGAAAATACAAAGAGTCAATGTATTTTATGCATGGCCTAAATCTACCTCTACTCATCCGTGTCAGAGTGGTCACTACTCCAACAGAGATCACTATCATCCGAACTATCACTGTTTTGGTATTGAGGGAGTATAATCTCATCAAAAGTGTCCTCGTCTTCTTTACTCCAGGATTGGTGGCATCTGAGCATTTCCGCGGCCGCGAAATGGCCTTCTTCCTTAGCAAATCTCACTGTTCTTAGATACTGCAATCTTCCATCACCGTCAGTGTTAACATTCTGAGTCAGTAGATAATGTATCATATCAATGTGCCCGTGTTCTGCTGCAGCCTCAAGTGCTGTCCTTCCATGTTTCCAATGGGAACCGGGTGCATCGCAGTCAGCCCCTGTTTCAACCAAAAGCTTAGCGACCCCGATAAAACCATAGATTGCAGCGTGTTGCAATGCCGTGGCTCCATACGGCGTCGCACCTGGCTCGTTGGGGTGCATTCCCAACTTCAACAATTTCCGAATCAATGATGTGTTTCCCATTTTCGACGCTAGTTGTAGCGCTCTTGAGCCTATGCCCATACGCTTTCTTGCGGCAGCCTCTGCAATCATATCCTTATGATTTAAAAGAAGATTGATCATGGATGGTATTCTATCTGCAATCGCTCGCTCTAGCATTGAGTCGAGGTTGATGAGAATCCGGTGGGCGTAGCCGGTGGACTGAAAGATTTTCATGGCCATCGTCTCATTGCGACAATAGAATGCACAATCGAGATCCCTAGCGGATGGCTGATATCCATAATCTACCAGCCAGTCGAAAAGGCCTTCTTGCTTGGTTATTATTGCTACTCCAAGTAGAGAATCATCGTATCGCATAATTGTGTGAAACTTCGAACCGTTTATGCTATCAGGCTCATGGAGATAAACAGCATAGCTTCCCATACGAAATTTTCGGAGGTAGTCATAGTCCTCGTTCTTAGGTTGTGCAAAGGAAGAACTATGCAAAGAAAATCCATGCTCCATCAACAGAGAGGCTAGAGCTCTATTCCCAAAGAACACGGATAAAGCAAGTGCAAGTCTTTCTGGAAGCTTATTATGTTTCGAGTTGACAACGGATGCCTTTCTTCGGTCAAGTATCTGGGACACAAAAGATGTATCGGCACTCTTTGACGCAAGATACACGGCCGCTAAAAGTTCCACAGGATCATATGGGCGTGAAACTGTCCTTAACAGTCCGCGCATCAGTGAAACCCTCTGGTATATCATGGCAAGCGCTTGTAAGCTCTCGCCAAATATCGTCCGCTGGTTTAGATCCACTGTACCTGAGAATGCCAGGTTCTCTAAGTCATCATCCTATCTTTTAATGATTTCGCTCAAGTAAGCTATATCTAGTAGAATACCGTGTTGGATTATCAGTTGGTTGATCTCAAAATTTCCATATTTCGCAGCATGTATTAGGGTTTTGCGGCCACAGGGTGCTCCCTTCTCCAACAGAAACCGAACGGCTTGGTGCTCGTTGCTTGTAACCGCGGACCTCAACACAGACCCATTAACCTGGGCACCATGTTGCAAAAGAAGGTTCATTATGTCAAGTCTACCACGCCCCGCAGCAACCCTGAGGGCGCGATCCAGGTGGTCGCAGTCTGATTTTTGATTCGTCATCTCATTCAAGAGTAGCTCACACAAGCTTGTATCCCCTCCATGTATTGCTTCAAATAGAGGCGACAAGGCTTCGTCAAGTGAGGGCGACATGTATAATTCCCATAGCTCCTTTTTCCCTCTCCAGGTAGTGGTGATGAACTCAATCAGCTTTCGATGATTATATTTAATCGCGTAAATGAGCACTCCAGAGGGATCCCTCAGTCCCTCAGCATCTTTGAGCTCCCAAAGATAATCAAAGATCATGTCAGCGATCTCTTTTCTGTCAGGAACTTCAATCAAATCGCTTAGGGCGTCTAGAAGCTGTATCTCAGTGATTTTAACTCCGGCGTGTTCTAAAACAAATTTGACGGATTCAACTTTAAGGCTCTCACCAAATTTGGCTGCTGCTGCGCGAATCGAGGAATATTCGTAAGAAGATCCAGCCTTTGTTAGTCCATTCAGATTTGCGCCATGTTTGAGAAGTAGTTCAACCATCGGCATGTCTGATTGGTGTAAAGAGGGATGAATTGGAAGAATGCTTGGTAGAGTTTTCCATCGCAACCTCGGGTCATACCCAAGCGACATGGTAAAGGATTGACACGGAATCTGTTGGTTGATGAAGGGATCCAATTTCAATCCCATGCGGACTAAAGTAGTCAAGATATCAACTCGTGATAAACAAATGGCGGTTCCGAAAATCCGAAAGGCGAGAGCATGCGCAGCCGTGTCTGAAAATGAGACCCAATCATCCAATGGCGCTTTGATCCTGATAAGGATATAAAGAATTGCGACAAGGGTCTTGTCGATCTCACGTTCATCGCGCCCAGCGGACAAATTATTAGACACGAGGTAGAACAACTCCAAGCAAGAAACCATAGACCCCGAGCTTCCGATGAGCCCGTGCATACACTGAGCTCGCGAATAGTTTTCGATTTCATCAATCTCGGGTATCAATGAATTAAGTATTCGATAAGTTGCCGAGTAGTCGGATGGATATCCCAAACTCAATCTTCCTGAAAGACTCATGGGTGTATACTTTTGTAACTCTTGAAGCCCCGTTGAGAAATCGAAATGGGACCCACGAGCCATCAGCACATTAAGTGCAGGAATTGCTATAGCTGTCATTATTGTAATTCTGTCACAGTCTTGAAATAATTGAACCTACTAGGACGGTAGCGATAGCAACAAAATTGAAGCCAGGGCATTGACACTGGCCATGGAGTATATGGTGCTTGGCAATCATCACACTCAAACGCAAGAGCGGCACTCAGTCGTTCTGGTTGAGAGATGGTCATACATCTGTCTTCTAGAAGCATCTCATTGATGAGCAAGGCTTCAGAGCCGTGACGGGTCTCCTCAAGAAGTCGTTTTTTATTCTTCTTCATCTTCCACTCGCGCAATTTCTCGTACAGTTTACGACGACTGTTTAACTTGTTGGCCATTGGTAAAAATAATAATTGAAAGAGCAATACCCTGTCTTGAATCCAAGTTCTGTTTCGAGAATAATTCGAACCTCTTCTTCGTTTTTTTTCTCGGTGATGTAGAGCTGTCGGATCTTTGGCTTCAGCTCGGCCCAATCCGCATCATCATGGCGATGGCGGCGATGTGCCTGAGGGCGGGCGGTTGGCTCCGAGGCCACAGTTAGGTAGGGTTGAGAAATACGCGGTCGAAGAGGAATCATGATGGCTCGGCTTTGCGGTCACCTCGTATCGGTCGCGCATTGTTTCAATCCAAAGGGAATGAAAATGAGGGCGGGAAATTTCAGGATAAATAAGCGGCGCCCTATTTCCCCAGGGCAGCGTCGATGGCGGACCAGGTACGTATCTTAGACGCCTCACGGTCCGCAAATGCAGCACGGAAAAAAGTGCGTTGTGAGTGTCCAGCCAATGAGGCAGCACACGGAGGTCTGAAAGGCGACAAGGCGTTTTCCCTGCTCCAAGATTTGGGCATCAAAAAAGGTGCATTAGCTCAACACAGCCTATGAGAGCGCAGAATGCTGTGCACATTGCATCATTCGTGCACCAGAATAGTGCGTTATCATAACACGGCCTATCAGAGGGCCCATGACATGTACACGCGGCAAGCATGTGAGCTGAGTTGCTGTGACCAGCATATAGCCGATGAGACGCTCTGTGGCAAGCACGTGAGGCTCCAAACGCCCAATAGCAGCGGATGCAAAAACTGCGTTAGGACTCTGACACGGCCACCATGCTAAGCCCAAAGGCCCACTGCGACAATCGACCTCCTTTAGAGAATCTCAACCAATCATACCGTTTAACGCACTCTTAACGCACTGTTTCCATACAAGGCGGCCAAAAGATTCAGTCGCAAGCAATGAGTGCAATGCCAGACTACCAGTGGAAAAGAAAAACGAGTGCAGTGAGCCTCTGCTCCCTCCAACTAGTCCCACAAAATATAAATACTTCGTCTTCAGCACCACCGCTGAGCTTTGCATGCACAATGAGATTTCCCATTATTGTTTACTCTAACAGCAAGCTTCAACTTGATTGCCTATACACTTCCCACATACAAAAACCTCAGAATAATTCACCCCGAACGCATTATGAGTTTTCAACAAGAAATGTAAACTCTCATGTTCTTAAAACAAGAGACGCAACTGATCCAGGCTTCTTAGAACCAATCTTACTCAGGCTTGTGGCCTTCTCGGTGTCGGAAGTTGGGTCTCCGGTCAGAGGCCAGAGACCAACATACCCCCAAACCATGACATAAAAGCCAATCCCAGGCCCAGTCACGGCACGCCAGCTTCTTCCAAGAAAGTAGCATACAAAGAAACTGCCATGGACAGGTGGCTCAGTGAGAAGAAGGAAGACGGTCCATGGAACCCCCTCGGATAGGTCAATACAAAGTTTAATATCGTGTTGCTTTCACTAGGCTTTATTTCATTCAAGCGCGCAATGAGAAGGCAAGGCTTTGGAGCAAGGCCGGCGCAATCAGGTGTTCAATTCGTTTGGCTCGTAGAGAATTTCGAATAATCAGCACCTAGCTACCAAACTAGAGTAGACAATCAATTTAATCCCTTATTATGCGCATACGTGAGATACTTAGTTGAGAGCTTGACATGACATGAACAACACCAAACTTCCGTCATTAGGGCTGCGTAAAAATGCACAAGCGCATCCCAGCCTCTGAAAACCCCTGGCCCCGCGTCTCCGATGAAATTTCGGCCAATGGGAGCTTAAAATACGCGATATGGGCGCTTGCTGCCATGGCTGCCTTGGTGCCTAAACACACTAGGTTGGATCACACAACAAACTTGACTCTGCAGTTTCTTTTTCTTCAAGTAACGCGCTTTTTAGCAACGGTGCTCCAACAACGCGATTAATTCCTCCTTCATGATGTCAGAGGATGTTTCTTGCGTCTTATGTGGTTGCCCCATCTCCCACAGCGCCAAAGACGCATGGGTTAGAGAGTTCAGAGCTGGTATGTCCTGCCACCTTTTTCCGCAGATACGGCATTGACTCGGCCAGTCTACACGGAGGACGACCACTGGTCTGAAGCAAGACTATCTGGAATTGGAACCTCTAGCGATTCCGATTTTGTGGCGCCTTTTGATTGTAAGAAGAGATATGATGACCCCGATCTTAGCCTTGAGTCCAGTGTGAAAATAAAGCTGTAGTTCACATCCTTCGAGCACTTGATTCGGCCAAATCCACTTTTTGCCCCCCTCCCTTTTTGGGGATTTGGGTTCCATGAATCCTGCTGGGTTCTGTTAACCGAGGTATTTCAGCCTGATCTTCAACGCCTACTCCTGCTATGCCTGTCTATGCCGTGTAGGGCTGGCTGGATTCCTGATTGGGGCCATGATTATAACGGCCCTATTATCTCATCCTTGCGAGATGGTCTTCCATCTATGAGCACGCGATTTTACGAGGCTTCAGTCAACGATCCCATGCGATTTAATCCTCTAAATGTGCCCGAAATTCACCAACTACTTCAACTAGCGGCACCAGCAGCTCGTGAGGCCAAGATGGCGCAGATCCCACTGGTATACTCAAAGGCTACTTGTTCTGACTGCTTCCTTATCCTACCCCCTGAAATACTCGAGCAAATCATGGCTAAGCTACAGTCAAAAGATGTTTGCTCTTTCAGGCTTGCATCACGCAGAATTACCAACTTAGAATTAAGCGAGCATTTCTGGGCATCTAGATTCCAAACAGGGTTCGAGTACCATCACATTTTCGAAGTCCGACAATCTAAACCGGCTTCTTGGAAAGCAATTTATACTTCCATCAATCTTTTGCAAACCAATCCAAGTTTACTTAACCGGAAGCGGATCTGGGATCTTGCCGTTAAACTTTGTGCTCTGCTGGAACAAGTAGATTCCACCTGCCACGGGCATGTGGTAAAATGCTTCTTCGAGCAGTTTGGGGATAAAGATGACCACATATGGTATACTGCCAGCTGCAGCCCCAAGGAACCGGTTACTAGGTATACACACGGTACAAGAGCCCTTCGTGTTCGAACACTTCAGGTGCCCCCGTCGTTTAAATGCATCTACATCTCACTAATTAAAATGGACAATGGGGTTTTTATCTCGGGCCTGTGATTTCAACAAGACGAGTCTGATGAAAACACGGATTTCTGCATTGGATACATCCATCCAAGCCAAGAGGCATCTCTATATATTCCCCCTGGTCTTCATGTATCTGGGTGGCTCTTGGCTTTTCATGAAACCGGAATCAAGGGTATCGCTACATTAATGCAAGATGGAACCATTTCTCGATGGGTAGGAGAGCATGAGGGAATTCCAAAGCGGCGCCTGATCACCAGATCAAACAATCTACATGTCATCAAAGCTGAGTTTGACGTGAGTAAACTACCTTTCTTCTCCCTGATGATGCATCTAACGATTCAATTATGAAGGCACTCAAGCTGGTATCGTTGGGTCTCTCTACGACGTCCAACGTGCCAGACAAAGAGTTGCCAATACGCGACGTCGGTTTCTGGCTTCCGAAATACCCCCAGAGCAATTCATTCTCAAAGGTAATAGAGATGAGTTCCCCTTTACTGCATTTCAAAATCAACCCTTGCCATTTTCTACGATTAATTTTGGCGGCGAGACCGGCCAAGATCTTGACCAACTCATTGAGATTGTTGGATGGGTCTATGATGTCTTCACTATTGTCGGCCTCCAGTTTATGTACACGGACTCCTCCAAGAACAAAACTCTAGGGCGCGTCGGTCCGTTTCCGCGGCAGGGCTGGCCACCTCGCCACGATGCGAACTCTGAGGATTTCCGGCTTCCTTTCTCCATTGATGGTCCAAGGGGAGAGATTATTTCAAGAATTGACGTGCAAGGCGATGCAAGGACAATCTACGTCCTGAGGATAATAACACTACTGGTTGAAATTGAAAACTGATGAAACTAAAATTATAATTAGCTTGTTACAAGTTTTGGAAGAGAGTGTATAATTCCACCCCCAGAGGAGGTTGTAGTCGGTGATAAATGGACTGTGCTTGAGCCGCATGAAAGCACCATCGTCGGACTTTACTCGGTTTTGGTACGTTTTTCCGTATGCATGAATGATTATATGTGATTAACATTATTATTAGGGACGAGGACTAGATACGCTTGGTGTGATGTCAGTTAAACTGGGTTAGAACCCTTTGGTCGTGCAGAAAGAATCTGGTAAAAAGTATTTCTATTTGCCAAGTCACCATCTATATTTCCATCATATCGTCTCTATAACCGCCTCTTGTTTATCAATGCCATTCGTCTCTGTCTAATATAACCAAAACCGTACACCGACGCCTGCTGGTGATGATTGAAATACTTGATGCCCACTCTATCCCAGCGGAAGTTCAATAATACAAAGCATTTCGTCTCCCAAAATACAAAGGAAATAGCACAACAAGCAGCCACCAAATAAGAAAAAATCATTCCTAGACGATAGTGCTCAAAGCGTGGTCGCTTGTGTCGTCCGATGGCTTTTGGTGGTATGTGGCCTCGGGTGTAAGGCCATCTACGTACCAAACCAGAAAAGCAGCCATGACCACGGCCATAAGAACAGCATCAAAGAGGTACAAGAAGATTTCATGAGAAATGAGATATCCGCTGTTTCCTTGCAAGTACTCGATGACTCGGAAGATGCTTCGGATCAAAACCAGAACACTGGCGCCGTATTGAACATACAGGTATCGCTGCCAGGGGATGTCGGCACTTCTCACAGTCCTTGAGGGGCTTCGACGGAGCCGGAGGTGAAAGACGATGGAGATGATCATGAAGATGCTAAACGTGACTATTTGGACCCAGAGACCAGCAATAATGACTTTCTCTCCGAGGTTGAATAGATCTTGAGTGCCAATTGCCTGCATGCCGCCACCACCACCCTGCATGACCAGGGAGATGATGTCGCCAACAACAAAGATCTTGCTCAACCAATTGACGGGGATAAGCGAGAGCTCCTCAGCCCGCAACCGTCGAATCAGGCGGCCGAGGATCATGTAAATGGAAGCGGCATACAATGTGGGGGCGGTCAGGATCAGAATGGTCTGCATGATATAGCCGCCGATGCCTTCGAGATCATAGTGGGAGGCAATGCGACCGCAGTAACCGATGACCTGGAACAGACCACCGATTGTGAATGGGATAAAATACCAGGTCTTCTCTCGCCATATGCGCCATGCGTGAAGTGCTGTGAGAATGGCAAAAATGATGACGGATGTGATGGCGGCCTCGAGAGATGGCGTGTAGCGATATAATTGGAAATCGCCGAACTGCTCGGTCGATCGAGCGAGAAGAGTGGCTGAAATGGTGTCCATGATGAGTGGCGCTGAGAATCAAGGACTTGTGGGTATTAAGAGTGAAAGCTGGAGTGTTGTAGTGTTTGGTGAGTGTAGTGAAGATGTCGAATTGGCAGTTGTAGCATGATGAGATGTTCCATTATATATTTCATCCTCACCAAGAATTATTAATAGCTGCTTCTTTACCTGGCTGCATTCGCATCGAAGCCGAGATGTTTCGTACAATTCGGGAGGATCAAAGCTCGGACCTTGTGCATGGCGGGTGCTGTGGCGCAGTGCGAGTCTCCACAAAATGGGCTGAAGCTCGGCTCTGTACGAACTGTACGAGAAGTCCGAGATGCTACTGAGCAAATCTTGACTGAATCGAGAGATTCGAGATGAATCAAGATTGGAATCTGCCCCATTGTAGATAGGCTAGATCAATGATGGCCAAGGCTAGGGCGAAGATGCTTGATCTCTATCGTTCTTCGCAAACGCGAGGAACAGTGACGCGCGACGGGATGTTGGGGGCGTTCATGACCGACCCAGTTGAGCAATCTCTTATTAAAATAAAAATAAAAATAAAAATAAAAAGTTGTTTCAATTTCAGACTTTATAAAAGAAAATACTCACTTAAAGGGTCAAAGGGCGTGAAATAGGGCTGGGAGATAGTCCAGTAAGATTTTCAAGCCGTGGTGCGCCCCGTGATGGCTTCTTGCTATTGAATCACGGTCATGTGGACAAGAATGAGTGAGCGCCATGCATCTCACACACTCAGTGACCATTGTATCTAATAAAAGAAATATGAAACTGCAAATTAGATTCGAATAGGAATTGAATTGTAAGGCCTTCATGCCGCATCATAAATGTTTTTGCTCGTTCTCAACTGTATTTAGGGTAGGGGCGCCAAAATCAAGACAACAAACAGCAATGCCCCACTACACTAGGAGGGAAGGGTCCGATCGTTATCGATTAAGGTGGAACCCAACCAATCTCCTCGATGGGCCACTGAATCCATAACCTGTGCTCAGTGTCCAAAATGTCCCAGGCTCTCGAGATGAGAAACGTGTCCCAGCCCTGGATCCACCAGTTGCGCTGTGCCCTGCTGAGAATGATGCAAAAGTGAGCGAATATCGTCACTGCCTCTTGTGTCGGCGCTTTGAGAAGCGCGATGAAGTCGTCATTCAGGGTATAGTGCCACACAAACGCATCCGTCATGTCCAGCGTCTGGTTCTGGTTTGACAGGGCATAGCTGAGGTGCGGTCGCAGCTCACCAATGGCATAGCAGTAAGCCTGAACATGATTTGAGTCTGTGACGCTGGCCTTGATACTTGATTCGAGATTGTCAAGGACGCTCGAGTTTATATATTGGGGCTTATGCGAATCCAGCCATCTATTTCTGCTAGGGTATATTATACCTAGCCCATAGGTAGCTATAGGTACCCATTTTAAAAATGGGTAGTCCCATAGGCTAAAGGAAATACCCATAAGTTATATAGGCGCCCATAGGTATAATTAGGGTATAATAGGGGTCTTATAAGTATAATCTAAAAATAGATTATTTTTATAGGATTACCTATAGATATAATTTCTATAAGCTAAGTAATTTTAGGTATTTATAAATATTTATAAATATAATATAATATTAAGAAATAATTAATAATTATTTTAAATATAATAATTAATAATTAAATTATTATTGGAATATTAAATTAACTAAAGGGATTATGGTTATTGAGGCCTAAGGCGCTAGCTAGGTGCTTAGTGTGAATATGGTAGGAAGCGAGATTAAGGGTATTATGTAATCTTCTTTTAAATACTAAAAGGGGCCTTATTTAGCTAGAATAAATAGAATAATGATTATTATTATAATAAGAAGATCTTTAGTAATTGCTATATTGACTATGATCTTAATTGTATTATTTAGTTACTCTAGGACTTATTTATATTGATTAGTGGTTAGTTAATTGCTTAAATTATAGGATATTATAGATTAGTAAGGTATTAACTGAAGAGGTATTAAGCTAAGTTCTTAATAGGGTTTACCTTAATAAATAAAAAGCTTATTATATTAATTTAAATAATATTATAATTTAAGGCTAAGATATTTTATTAAAAGAGATTTTATTATAATTGTGATTAAGTTCTTTGTATTTATTATATAAAAGATCCTTTTTATTAATTTTTTTAATATCTATGAGTGTATTTATTGATCTTGAGAGAAAGCCATTAATATGAAGAGAAGCTTGAAGACTATGATATTTTTTATTAAAGCTAAGAATCCCTATTTTGAAAATAACCTAAGATGGTTAGAATATTAGAATTTATATTTATATTAGAGCTTATATCTATAGAGACCCTAAAAACTAAGAAAGAAAATGAGAAAATAGATAAGAATGTATATAAAATATATAGTAATATTAATAAAGAATGCCTTAAAATACTATTAATCCTATGGTAAGTATAAGTATTTATTAAATATAGATTATAGGGATTCTATTATATAATGGATTGTATAAGATATAGTTAAATTGATGTTGATATAGTAATTATATACTTTATGACCCTTGGTGAGATAGAAGGATATAAAGTAAGATAGCTATATTAGTAATTAATAATTAAATTTAAGGAGGAAATAAAAGCCTTTTTAGAGAAAGTAAGTCTAGGAAGAGTAAAGCTATTATGGAATTATTTAATTAATAATAAAGTATATATCTAAAAGGATTAAATTAAGGTAATTAAATATATTATTAAGGTAATAAAGGATGATGTATATTATATTTGGATAGTAGAGGAGATTAAAGAATATAGTAATTATTATCTAGACTTTAAGAAATGATGTAAGGATAATAGGGAATTCTATAAAGAGATTATAAATATTAATAATATAATTAATAATAATAATTCTTTTCTATTAGAGATAAAGGAATTAGAATATGAAGTAAAGAAATTGGTATAGTTAAGAATATTATCTTAAAGGACCTCTTTAAAGTGATTTATTTAACTAAGTATATTATAATAATTATTATTAAGGAGATTATTAATTATCCTAAGTATTATATTGGTACTAAGGTATTTAATTGATCTTGTGAAGATATATACTAAAGATATAAAATATAGAGGTAGTACTTATAATATATTAAATATTAAATTATGATTGTTTTATAAGATTTGCTCTAAAGTAGGAATTTTAGAGTATTATTATACTAATGTATTCTTAATTATGCTTAAAGATTAAGTATATAATTACTATTTTATAAAGATATATAATAAATACCTTTTATTATTATTTAAAGAGATATATATAATTATAAGAGAATAATTTAAATTAGAAGAAGTATAATAAAAGGTTCTTATAAAATAGTAAATAATTACCCTTTATAGTATAATTAAGTAGAATCTTAATAAGCTAAGAACTAAAGTCCTTGAAATAATGATTGAGAGATTAGAGAAGATCTAAAGAGTATTACCTAAAGTAAAAGATTTTAAGATATAGCTTTAATATTAAATTATTTAAGTATGCTAAAATATTAGAGAATATAAGCTATATATTTTTAACTTTGCCCTAATTTATAAAGGTGTATATTAATAATTTAGAATAGTTATAGGAGTATTCCTTATTAAGAAGGAATCCTTGAATAAGATTATATTTAGAGGAGAAATAGAATAATATTAGGTTAATTATGAGTATTAAGGATAAAGGTAAGAATAATTCTAATTAAATTATTATTGCTAATTTAATAATAATTACTAAAAGTAAGGGCAATAATTATTACTATGTAAAAAGAAGTATTATATTTGCTAGAAACCTAGATATTAGTTAAATAAATATATTAATAAAGAAAAGTAAAAGGTATACTTAAAGTATAAATTAAATTATATTAATAATAAAGTATATTAGATCTTTTTTATTAAATATAAAGGTATAAATATTAATCTTAGTAATAATAATAATTATTATGATTAATGATTAGGAGAATAAGGAAGTGAGGATAAAGAGAAAGATAAGGATTAATACTTAGGAGATTAGGAAATTTACTATATATTCTTTATAGGAAAGGCTAAGGAAATTAATAGTCTATATATTGTAATAAAACTTATTAATTAAGTATTTATCTATTAATTTATAGGATATAATCTATTTAATAATAAAATATCTTAAATACTAAAGGAACTAGTATTATAATTCTTATTAGAAAGGTATTATTTATTAATAATCTTTTATAATATCCTTCTTAATATAAGAATAGTAAATTTCTTAATTAGAGGCTATAAATAGTTTATTATATTTTAATATATAATAATCTCCTTTATTAAGCTAAATAAGGAGATTGCTAGAGAGGTATTAATTATCTTTGGAGGAAGTAAGCCTATTAACTTACTAGGAATAATAGATATATTAATATTATTTGGTATTATCTTATTTTATATTTTCCTTAGTAATATTTTCTTTTTATTATCCCTTAGAGATATAGATAAACTAAGGATTTTATTTTATAATATTAGGAACTACCTTAAGAAAGGAAATATTAGGGTACTTATTATTTATAAATAGGGGTATCCTTAGATATTACTTAGGGTAGAGGAATTATTTATCTAGAGTAATCTAATAGATATTGAATTGTAAAGACTATATTAATGATTTGGGCACCTATTAGTTAATTGCCTTTATAAGCTATTGATATGAGTTGGTTATTCTATTAAGAGAGAGGTGATAGAGAAGCTTAGCTAGGTCTATGAGAAGTATTAACTTTATATAGGGTAACTACTAAGATTTAAGTTTATCTTTTATGATGATTATAACTTTAATTACTATGTAATTATGGATGTTATATACTTGGAAAGTAAGTTGGTTATTTATTTTATTAATAAAGCAATTATATTTAATATTGCTTGTTTCTTATTTGATATTATAATAAAGGAGATATAAAGAGCTATTAAGCTTTGCTGGATTAATGTTTACTAAGGATTACTAGATTGGATTATTATTGATGCTAGAAGGAACTTTATATTATGAGAATTTTATTAAGAAGCTTGCGTAATGGGAATCTTAGTTAAAGAAGTGCCTATAGAAGTATATAATTCTATTAGTAAGGTTAAATAATATTATAAACTACTTTAATATACCTATAAGATAATCTATAGTAAAGAACTATTAATGAAATATAATGAAGCACTATAGGTAGTAATTAAGGTAGTAAATGATATTATTGGCCTTAATGGTTTAGTCTTAATATTATTGGTATTTAGAGTATATTTATAGATGATAGTAGAATTAATCCTATTACTAGGAATAATCTAATAAGCTAAAGTAATTTATAAAGTAACTAAAGAGATCTATTAAATTTATAATAAATGCTAAGTTAATAATATATTAGTTATTAGGAATGGCCTAGATATAATAAATATCTTAAATCTCCCTCTATAAATATAGGTTTGTATGTAATATAAGAAAAAGGGATAGATTAGACTATATATACTTATTACTATTAATAAAGAGACCTATATTATTAAGGGCAAGTAAGGACCTATTAACTTCTATTTAATTATTATTAAACTATTCTTTGAAGACTAAGGCTAAGATAAGGAACTATAGTAGTAGAAGAAGGAGGTAGAACCCTAGGAGATTGAGAATTTAAAGGAATCTGATGATATATTAAAAATGCCTTTATTAATAAAAAGAAGAGGTAGAGGAAGACCTTAGAAGGCTTTTATTAAATCTATTCTAACCCTAGAGCTACTAAAGAAGTAAGGAAGAGGCTAATTAAAAAAGAACCTTATTATGCTTAATCTTATATTTATAACTTAGAAAAGAGGAAGAGGCTAATCCTATAAAAACCCTATTTAATTGATAATTATGAACTTTATATAATAGTTTAAATATAAAGTTAACTATAATAAATCCTTTTTATTGATTAAGGAGAAAGCTAACTTTAAGCTTATAATTAAATTCTATAAGAAAGGGATTATTATTTTCCTAGGACTATTATTCAAAGACTTAATAATTAAGAAAATCAAAGGCCTAATTAAGCAAGGAGTATTTAAATTTATGCCCTATAATAGGAAGATCTATAGAAAAATTTGAATCTATAATTTATATATAATTAATAAGATTAAAGGAAAAATAATTAATATTTTATATAAGAAGTTATAATTTATAGTGTAAGGCTATAATGACTAAGGAAAAGAGGTGATTCTTATATAATTACTAATAATCCAAAGATATAGCTAATAAATTATCCTAGTATTAGTACTATCTATAGAAAGAAAAGGCATTTCCCTTTAGCTATATGATATTATATAGGCATATATATAATTATAAATAAGGTTGATTTGATTTATCTTAGTATGTTTGCTAAAGGAGATCTAATACCTTTATTCTCTTAAGATAATTATAAGAGTTATTTTGCTGTTATATGGAATCTTAGAAGTTGGAATATATTAGTAGATAATATATAATAAATATTATATAGAGAATCTCTAAATAATTATACTAACTTTTAATCTATATTTATTAATATTATTAAAAGAGAACTTTACTTTTGGAATAATTAAAATATAGATTAATAATATAATTAGAGTATTTGATAAGATATTCTTATAAAAGGAAGAGGAATAATTTTAGGTAATTAGATTTATAGCTAAGCTAAAGGAGATATTAATAAATATTAATCCCTTTACCTTTAATAAAGTAATTATAATATTTATAGAGGCTAATATTATTATTTTCTAATAAAAAGGCTAAGGTAAGAAAATATTGATTATTAATATAAAGGACCTAAATATAGTAAAGTAATAATATGTTAAATAATGAGTAAGAGGTATATATATTGTATTTATTTGCTAACTAGAAGTATGCTTTAATTTATTAATTATAGTATAATACTAGGAGCTAGAAGTAAGTTATATTAGAGCATTGAACTAATAACTTAAGTAGTAAATGGAGAACCTTGATTGAGGACTTATGTTTATTTTGATTATATTATTTATATTAAAGCTATTTATATTTATTAATGGTTTATTTATTAATAATATTAATCTATTATTATAACTTGGATTTATTATTATTCTTATTAATAAGGAACTTGATAATAGGATCTTTATAATTAATAGGAATATCTTTTACTTTAGCTTAATAAAATATTATAGGATTATCTATAGTATCCTTGTATTAGAAGTATATAGAATGGTTATTAATATTAATATTACTTATATTATTATGACTATACTTAACTAAGTAATTAATCAACTAAAATCTCCCTGTATCCTAATTATTATCTATATTGACTTATATTTGCTATATGAGTGCTTAGTGAAGTTTAGAACTATAAAAGAGAAGAGATTTATAATTAATATTATAGTACTATAATAATCCTATAAGTAGTATAAGCTTTATAAAGTTAAATAGATAAATAGGGAAAATAATATTACTAATGCTTTTATAAAGGTAGTATTTAATTGAGTACTTAAGAAGTTTATTGATGATAATATAGTGATGATTTAAATGGAAGGATGGGTTATAAGAGATTAAGAAGAAGGAAAAGGGATAGGAATATATATTATGGGTAAGCGACTTAAAGTTAAAGGGAGATAGCATTTTATTTCTAAATAAATATAATCCTTTTTTACTAAAAGAGAAGAAGTTCTAGTATTGGAACATTGAATTAACTAAAGGGATTATAGTTATTAAGGCCTAAGGCGCTAGCTAAGTGCCTAGTATAAATATGGTAGAAAGCGAGATTAAGGGTATTATATGACTTTTTTCTAAATATTAAAAGGGGCCTTATTTAGCTAGAATAAATAAAATAATAATTATTATTATAATAAGAAGACTTCTAGTAGCTACTATGCTAATTATGATCTTAACTGCGTTATCTAGTTACCCTAGGACTTACCTACAATTATAAAAGAAAATTATTATAATTATTTTATTTTAATAATTAAAATTATATTTAGAGCTTAAGAGAATATTTAAAGTAAAATTAAAATTATATTAATTAAAATATAATAATTATTTATTATTTAATTTATAAATTAGGAATTTTATTATTATTATTATTATTTTAATTATTATCTTAGATATTATTTTAGATATTATTTTAGATATTATTTTAATTATTAATATTATTAGAATTAAATTATTATTATTTATAGGCTTTTTTTTATTTTTTAGTAAT